>JAZGTJ010000947.1:0-71131 GCA_036877575.1 Botia almorhae
TTTTATTTGCTGCTGCAGTCCTCTGGCACTTTAGATTTTAGGATCCTGAAATATTGCTGCACTCGCTGACACAGAGTAAGAATCTGAAATATGCATCAGATGCCTTCAGCGGACTTTCTTTGACATTTATGAAAATCTTGCATTCAGTCTGGCGACTGAAACTGCAGTATGTTCATCTCACAACATAACTCACCTGCGACACCCGCTACAATGAAAATCATTCGAACCAGTTTCTGACCGAGATCTGTTGTGTGAATATTACAAAAACATTAACAACTAAAGCCTCTACTGTTGCACTTTCGTGATATAAAATATTCTCAATTCTTTTTGAAGTAATAATAACAGTAAGATTATTTTTAAAAATTTTGTCTTCAAGTACTGTTCCCCTGTTAAACGTCTCAACAACTGAAAAAACAATTACTGCAGGTCAGGTCAAATTCTTCTGGAACATCACCAGAAGAGTGAGTTATGGTGTCAGTATAGTCAGTGATCATGCACGCTGGGAGACTAAAATTGTAAACATTACTCTGTCAAGCTTGTTCCTGTGAGAGTGTAATCATCGTTTTATACACGTTAAACCCATATTTAGTGAAAATAGCTCTTATTTAATTGCTCCAAATCTTTGTTTGGATTTCACTACACTGGTCCCTGCGGGTAAAAACAATTCAAATCAAATTCAAATTTTATTTGTCACATACAAAATCATACACAGTACGACATGCAGTGAAATGCTTTTTACGACTGTCTTACAGAAAGCAAAGTAAAAATTTTAAGTGAAAAATTTAAAGTTTAAAAAAAAAATTAAGATTTAAATTTTAAAGAAATTAAAGATTTATGTAAAAAATGTAAAGTGTACAGTATTTACAGTGTAATATGTATATAAATATATATGTAAGATGTATGTATGTATAGATGTATATATGTACAAATAGTGCAAACAGTGCAAATTTGCATGTGCAATTCTAGGGAGGGATAAAGAATAGTCAGTCATGATTCTCAAAACTGCATCAGCATACATTACTGTTACCCTACAGACACAGAAGCAGCTGTTGTTAAACAACTTCTACTAGTTCACTGACAGCACTGTTGCTTTTATCTGCAAGACTGCAGTAGCAGAAGGAAATGACATCTGGGATACTGGGATTTCCTCCCAGAACTGGGACATGGGGGTGCACGGTTCACCAGGGCAAACAAAACTCAAAACCACAGCAGGAACTCTGTGAGATGATGGCTAATTCAGGAACACTTCTGAACACCAGGTGTGAACCAACAATTCAAACAAGCAAGATGAAATCATAGTTTATAAAGTGCTAAAAGAGGAATAAACAACGTCACATACCATAACAAATCATATCCAAAACCAGCTGTCCAAACCTTATGAATATAACAGGGCAAGAGGGGCACCTTAGAAGGACCCTACAAACTAAAGTCACTTACAGACATTTCTGAGAACTAACCTCAATCTTCTGAGTTATTTTGGCAGTCTTTTATAACACCCAGTCACCCAGTCAACCCAGTTATTAAAAATAATAAAAAATTACCGCAAAATGTACCTAACAGATCAGTGTTCAAAACGTGAACCTTATTTTACCCTGATTCGAGTGCAACTGGTCTGATGTTTTGATGACACTGTATGTGTACTACCCGAAGTGTCCAAAATGTATATGCGCTGAACGCCATTGTGGGTACACAAACACACCTCTCACACAAACACACAATGCAGAAGTCACAGCGTGAGACTGTTCACAACACAAGCGCAACACTCACCTGTTTCTTGCCCATATCCGTTATTCGTTGCGCTCGCAAGCTGGGACAGAACTTCAGCTGTAATCAAAAAGAGAGAAAATCTCGCTGGTCCCCAAAATCCGTAATCCAGCGAAACCATCATGTTAAACTCAACAAATCACTCAGCCAGCTGTCTTGCATGGAGATAGTTTGAATATCTGCCTAATGCATCGGTCATTTAGACCCATCACACAAAAGCACGCAGTTGTATATTTTGTATCAAAACTTTGCAGTGCTCAGCCATCCCCAACAAATCATGCAACATGTCAACCGTCTGTGAACCCGGAACTCTGGCGATCTGGACCCGCTACCTCCAGCTATTTGCCGGGACGACCGCAGTCACAAATGCAGCACAGAGAAGAGTAACTAAAAGTTTGTTTCAATAAAACTTTGTGGAGCCCCGCCCTCCGCCAGCTCGTAGGAGGACTCTGTCTTTGTGTGGTGTGTCTGAACCAGTACTGTTATTGCTTTTGTGTGCTGTTTTAATAAACTAAAGCGTTCACGCTAACCAGTTGTAATTGCGTTAATGTAATTCAATGTATGTATATAAAGGCAAAGATTTGTGTGGCGTTCACGCAGGACGCGTTGTTGCGTTCAGTCTTTGTTGTTGTTTCATTGTTGTAGTTGGACTAATGCGTCGCGTTCAGCGCCATTAACGTTGCGTTTTTAGGAGCGTGTCAGTTCAGTGTTTACATTTCGGCATTCATCGTACGGTTTACCCTCGTTATTTATCCCAATGAGGCAATAATATGAAAATAAGTTATATACAACGTTGCTAGATTTCTTTTTATAAAACGCCTTTTCCGTTCCTTTGCGCTCTGTGCATTTGGCAGAACGCATTTGTTTGTCCGCATTGATTCTATAACATTAAATTAACTCGGCTGTCGTAGTGCATTTCTCTTAAACTTTATACGACTTTAAGAAAACGTAAGAATGATCACTGGCTGTTATACAACACGGAGCTGTTGACGCATCTCTGCGCTCATCAAGTGCCTCCTCTAGTGGACACACCAGCGCGCAAACATGTAGTGCAGCCGTTTATGAAGTCAGTTCCATCCATGCCTACCTAGACTGCAGACGGCGAAGCTTAAGACGAGATGTGATGAGACTGTTGAGCTGTAGGAACTGAAGAGCAAATATTAACATTAAATAATAAACATGAACATAATGAAAATTAAACTACGTGGTTAAGTTAAACCATGTATTTTGATAAGCCATTTAGATAACTAAGACAAAGACGTTGAATTAACTGACCTAGCATGATATTTTAAAAATCCCACTGTAAATATATAGGCTGTCTATTGTGCATACGCTTAATGACTTATGCCATCATTTGTATGTAACTTAACCTTTATTTTCAATGTTTTTTCAAATAAATAAAGGATGTTGCCATCTATTGATGTTTAGTCATCCCTCCTTCAAAATTACTCTAAATGTGTTGAAAAGGCATGACGTCAAGTGTACGGACGTCCATCAGTCACGAGTGTTGTCCAGTGCGCGCTCAGCGCAGGCGGGCGCACCTAGCGCGCATCTCCATAAAGCGCTGGTTGTCAGGTGTACTGCATGATAAAACGCGTCGCATACCAGTATGGTGAACCACTCATATCAAAACCATTGCAGAAACATGCCTGTTTCTCTTCTCCGTGAAACGGTGTGAGCGCAAGTGACATGCGCTCATCGCACAGACCAGTGCGTAACCAGATACCTGTCGACGCGCTTCTGTCAGAAACAATGGGTGACGTTTTAAACTCTACCGGAACTTTGAACAAAAGTTTAATAGATCCCCACAAGTTCAGCAGCCTGGAGGATATTGACGTGACGGCTGACGGCAGCCTCGTCTTGCGGATTATCATCTCGGTGGTTTACTCGGTGGTGTGTGCGGTAGGGCTGGTCGGAAACCTGTTGGTTTTCTTCTTGATGAAGATCAGGCAAGGGCGAAAGAAATCCACCATCAATGTGTTTGTCATCAATTTAGCTGTGACCGACTTTCAGTTCGTTTTGACTTTGCCTTTTTGGGCAGTAGACACGGCGCTGGATTTCAGCTGGCCGTTTGGAAACGCCATGTGCAAAATCATTTTATCGGTCACGGTGATGAACATGTACGCCAGCGTGTTTTTTCTCACGGCAATGAGCATCACCCGCTATTGGTCTGTAGCATCTGCCCTCGAGATTCCGTCTGGAAAGCGGTCTGTGTCTGTGAAATGGGTCTGCGCCGTGTTGTGGGTTCTGGCGACTATAGCCACAGCTCCAACTTCTATTTTCTCAACAGTGACAGTTGTGGCAGGTGAAAAACTGTGTCTTCTAAGGTTTCCAGATGGTCATGATTGGCTGGCTCTTTATCACCTTCAGAAACTTGTCATTGCATTTATCCTGCCCATGTTCATACTGTCGGTGTGTTACCTTTTACTGCTAAGGTTTATTCGACAAAGGGGCGTTAAAAATCACCAAAGGAGGCGATCTAAGGTAACCAAGTCCGTTACCGTGGTTGTCCTCTCCTTCTTTATTTGCTGGATGCCGAACCACGCGATCACTCTGTGGGGAGTCCTGGTGAAGCTGAACGCCGTGCACTGGGACAAAACGTATTATATGGTGCATACGTACGTTTTCCCGCTGACGGTTTGTCTTGCCCACACAAATAGTTGCCTGAACCCGGTTTTGTATTGTCTGATGCGGAGGGAGTTTAGGAAAATGTTACGCAGCGTCTATTGGCGCATTTCACCACCCGCTACTTCCAAAGATGGAAAATTACATGGATACAGCGATGGCATCGATCAAAATCAGGATAACGCACAAACTGGAATTCATTTAAACGAGAGAGACACACAGAAATCCGCCCATCCGGCGACTTAACCAGCACTGGTTTCCCACTGACACACCCTGAGGATGAACGAACGATTAATTAAGCAGCGCGCACGCTCTTATGATCGATCCCAGTGACTTTAAACGTTTAAAACTGAGAGCCATTTTAATGCTGGTCCATACACAGTGTCTCATATAGGCTACTGCACACTGTATGACAATGACGACACAAAACAATGAATAATGCCACACGTTTTCATACCAGTCTTGTAATCTCAACAGCACGAGATTTTCAATTTGTCGTCTTGGTCTTTGCTTCGTTGTGTCACAAGATGTCTTTTCCCTGTAATTCTATTGTAGCTGCTTGTTTATATGTTGCTGTTTACTGTCGCACAAGTGGACACACAGCCTTTGTGAATATGGAATAAAAACATGATGTTCTGATATGTTGACACTAACGCATGCCTGCAGAAGTGGATTCACGTGCATATTTAATGACCTGTGACATTATATAAGAAATAAATAATACAGTCACAGGTTCTTAAATGTGTTTCATAAGTGAAAGAAAAATGATGTAGATGTATCAGAGGGAACTGCATCTAGACGTGGCATTACACAATTAATCTGATAACACATTTTGATTTCATTTCCTTCTACGCGCTGTTTATCGTCACACATGGTTCTCAAGTTAATTAAGTTACTAAAGAAACGAAGCAGAATAAACGTAACGTCAATAATGAAACCTGGAGTTCTTATTTAACGCGTTAAACCTGGACTAAGATTTCACTTTTTAAAGCCTAAATGTTTCACTAAAACACACGATGTCTGGCAGGTTGCAGCTGAGGGAGGCACACGGCAGCTACACGTGTGCTGTGAATTAAACATACAAAAACAGATCCTGGTAGTTTTTGTCGTGCACTGAAGGGATTTTTTAAGCTTTTTATTTTAAATAAACTTACTTAATTTAATTGCTTTCATGTCTTTTGTTAATGAAGAACGTACTAACCAAACCTACAGTATTTTTTAGAAAATCACATGACACTTACTAGAAACCGATCAAATTAAGTTTGCCAGTATGGCTAGTTGTTGGGTTGGGTCTAGTTGACTAGGTCCAGGTTAGTCATTACAATGAAGCTCATTACAGTTTTGCATTTAGTTTTAGTTATTTTGGCAATGCATTTTTTACAATTTAGTTTACACATATGTCTACTTCATTGTTTAAATATTATAGTTTTAGTACTTAAATCAGTGAATCGTTTGAGGAACAAAAGATGTTGGGAAAAACGTTTATTAAATCATTTAAAATATTCAGCTGTAACACGCATTACAATTGAATTTACTTTACATCAGCGTCATTGAACTTACTGACATTAGGCGCAATATCGCCACCTGCAGGTGGAATGTGTTCTCACGCAGACACAGAGCCCAATAATGTCACGTCATAAACGCTCAATTAAAATGATTTTTTTATTTATTTAATTTTGCATTAATTATGTGTTAAAAATCAACAGTTAGTGGGCTGCACGATAAAAACCCTAGTAATGAGGTATTATTATTGAAAATAACCACATTATATACAAAAGGCAAGTTGACTTCTTGTCAGATCCAAACTTCTTTATTTTATTTTTCTCACATAGGCAGATAATTTACATGTTCATATAAAACATTGTTTTACATCATTTATTATTCACAAACAAAACTGACATTAAATAGAGCAGAAAGCCAACATTAAATGTTTAATATTGTTTTTAATTGTAGGTCATGAGAAGTTAAAACACAAACAAATTTGCAAATTAGCGCAGTACACATATCAAACAATGAAAAACACAAATCAGATCAAATGCCCAAAAATAACCCCCAAATCTTCAGTATTTTGTGTGTAATAAGATCTCAGGAAGGGGCATGTTTTTTACAGTGATGCATTACTACAGACGTGTTCTCGAACGTTCTCGAAGACTTGAGAAATACTGACTTTATTCTCTGAAGATCAGAGGGTTCTAGTGTGTGTCTAGTTTTGTGATCTTCACTGTTCTTGTTTCTCTGTCTTCAGTCCGTCTCGGCTTTCAGAAACAGCCGATTCCCTGCTACTCAAGTCCTGTATATTCGTCATCGTTAAATCTCCCAGTTCTGTTTCCCTCTCTTCCGACGGAGGGGAAGCAAAATCCGCTTCCGTTTTCTCCGTGTCCTCCTCGGGCTTAAATCCAATGTTGTCCGGAATGATTTCCACCTCGATATCTGAAGAATCCTCGCTCTCTTTAAACCACACCGTCTTCTGTCTGTCCTGTCTCCTCCTCTCCTTAGCCAGAATGGATTTCACCTTGCTCTTACTCTGCCTTCCCTTGGTTTGGACAACAGGACTGCCATGGTGTGTGTGGTTGCCATGGCGACCACAGAAGGTGCATTGCCTCGTTCTCTCGCGAGGCATCACTCGCACCCTCCCCGTCTGAGCCGGATCCGGCCTCCGGTCTCTCAGTTCAGCACGTCTGGACCTGGATCTCCCCGTGTCTCCTTCATTCAAGAAACCATCATTGGTGAACTGCATGCTATCTCTTGGACTGTTAGGGGGCTCAGTAAACTTCAAGAATGGCCCTAAACACTGAACGAGGGCAAAGTGTTAATCTCGCAATTTCACTGGGCTGCATATTTACTGCCTATGGAGCTCTAATGGAATGTTCTCTCAAGCTTCTGGCGTTTTACAAAGTGGACACACAGAACTGGACTCACTGAGCTTGGATGAGAAGATGCTGACCTCAGACAACTTGAACGCGTCAGGATTCCCCTTCTTGACCCGGGATATGAGGTAGCCAATCACAATGAGGCACAGCACCAGCAGAGCAGCCATGACAAAGCCCAGCAAAGCCATGTCCCCTGCGCGGTAACCGTCGTCGGGCGTCTGGTCGCCCACTGCTGATAAGGGAGGGGTGCAAAGAGTTTAAAAAAGCAAAGTGTGGGGGAAAACCTCCTGTCGCATCTGAGACATACCGCTGATTCATAAAGAAAAGAAGTTTGACTAAGTGTGTAAAAATGAATACAAATTATGTGTACACAGTAATGAATTTACAGTGAAAGTCTGGGACATCACTTTACATGTTAAAATAGAGGCAGGTGTGAAAGCCACAAGATTTTGTATTGATGTTCCTGTAGCTTAACCGGTAGAGCATTGCATTAACAGCACAAAGGTTGTGGGTTCGATTTCCAGGGAACACACATACGGATAAAATGTAATACTGTAAGATTACTGTAAGATTTCTGCCAGATTGCATTAAAAAAAAAGCCAAATTCTTGCCACGTTAACTCAAGGAATTCTGCGTGAATCAAAACAGCAGTGGTTTATTTTCTGTGGTAGTCAGCAGCATTTAACAGATGATGCAGACAAAACATCTAAATGATTCACTGAATTCATCAGAAGACTTACGTGGTAACACAATGACAGACAGCGTGGACATCCCTGCCTCACCGGTGGACACGTCAACTGCCCGAAGCTGCTCGAAAAATAAAACAGAGCGTTCAAACTCAAAACTTTAGCCTTGAAATCACAGGATGCATTTGCTTGTGAAAATATACCATCACCTACGCTGTTCAAAACAAAACAATCTCAGATGCAACAGAGATAACAATTTAAGGTTGTAAGAATGTTCCCGTATAGTTTCTATTAGTAACAAAAACATTAAAAACGTTATTTGGTACGTTTTAGGAACGTTTAAATCGCCTAGTGTTTTTTAAACATTGCATTAACGTTGTTGCTTGAGTATCAGAATGCTTTTGATATATGATATATAATGCTAGCATGCAAATGTTCTGCTTAGGTTAATGCAAGAACTTTTTGATAACTTTGAGAGAACGTTAGCCAACATTCTGAGACCGTTCTCTGTTAGCTGTTAAGAAGTCGTGCATACTTGCCTGCAGAGCAAAGGAATCTGTGCGAACTGCTTTCTTCAGAAGTATGAATCCATCGGTTGTGATGTTCACGTAGCTGCTGTACTGCACTTCATATCGTATGTCTGGATTAATTCCCTGTAAAATGAAGACAGAAACTGGTGTTCATATGAATCAGACCTCAGCTCCTGATCAACATGTTTTATCGCTCCTGAAACAACAGTCCTGTCAAACAAACAAAGTCTTAAAGGGATAGTTCACCCCAAAAATGAAAAGTATTCCATTATTTACTTACCTCATGTCATTCCAAACCTGTTTTACGTTTTTTTTCTTCAGAGGAACACAAAAGATGCTATTTTGAAGTACACTGGTAATCAAACAACAGTGGCAACCATTGACTTCCACTGTATGGACACAAAACCACTCAGACATTTCTCAAAATATCTTCTTTTTTCATTTTTGGGTGACCTATATCTTTAACTGCATCCCAACACTACCTCTAAAATCAGAAACGGTCCCCAAAAATGAATGTATGACAGAAATATTGCTCCAGGACAAGAAACCATACAGGAAATCTCAATGAAAAGCTAAACAAAGTTTAACTTACACCAGCAAAATCATCATCTCTGGCTCGGACTCTGAAGGGTCTGTTTGATGTTCTGTCTCGCAGCACCATGTTTTCAGGGCCTGAATTACTGTAAACATACGCTTCATATCGTTCCTTCTCGAACCGCGGAGCGTTTCTGCTCTTTTTCTTCACATCAATGGTGACTGTAGTGGTGGCAAACTGATCTCGGTTTGACACCTGTGAGGCCTGAGAAAGACACAGACAGAAAGACTGACGGAAGAACTGACGCAAAACTTAAACTGATGTATCGTTTACAGACCACGACCAGCGGCCATCACAGCGAACAAATTTAGGTAACGATTTTTAGAATGTTTTCCTAACAAGTCCTTAAAACATTATTCTGAAAGTTCTAGGAAGACATAAGTCAAACTTTTGTAATTCATAACAACTTTAGAACAACACTTTTGATATATATGATATATAACGTTCTACTAAAACGTTCTACTAAAGTTACCGCAAGATGTTTTTTGATAACTTTAAAAAGAACTTAGAGAACTTTAGCCCATGTTCTGAGAACGTTCCCTGTTAGCTGGATTTTGACTCAGTGAAAAGGGTGTCTTTTAAAAATTTGGACATTTTTTATGGTTAAAAATTGGATCCATGTTAAATTAAATAAATGATGTATTTTAATTCATAAATTATGTATTTTGAGTAACTTTGTATAATATATTTGAGTAAAAATGATAAAAATGACTATAACTGTACCATCAAGGGTTATGTTGGTCAAAAAAACAAAACTACAGAATTCATAAGATTTTGAAAATCAGACTCAACTTACCAATACCAGGAGTGATACTGGCCCTGGAACATCTGCTGGTTTCAACATGCTTATGTTGCCAGAATTTTCATCAATCTGAAATATATTGTCTTCATTTCCTAGATGCAGTGACACAAATGATCAGTGCAATTGAACACTGTGTGTGTGTGTGTGTGTGTGTGTGTGTGTGTGTGTGGAGGACACATGTAGAGAAATATACAGCAGTACCTTTAACGATTTTATAGCTTATCTCTTCATTTCTGCTCCTATCTCCATCTCTGGCATACACTGGACCAGGCTGTAACTGCAGAGCTCCATCCTTCAAATGCACATCATCAATAAACAGGTGTGCAAAATTCCCAAAATTTTAAAAACTTGAACATGAATTTACGGGAATATATGGGAATTATGGCACACACATAAAGATAGGTCATAAACGGAGGAAGTGAATATGTTTATTTTTTTTGTAAAGTATGTTTATAAAAATATGTTTATATTATTTTATGTTTATATATGATACAGTTTGTAAAAATTACACAAAATTTACAATGAATTCCTGTTAATTCCCATAAAAGTTCCTGTAATATTCCAGTTTGGAATATTTCTAAAATTCCCCATCTTTGCAACCCTATAGGCAGATAATGTTGAAGCACAACACTGCATACAATCAATAACTTGACTTGTACCTGTTTCTCTGTTAAGTTGACTTTTCCCTTGTAGCCCAAACTCAGGCAGAGTTTGGCGTTACCAAGAGTCACTCTTGTACATGGTTGGAACCATGGAGGACGGTTGTCAATGTCTTTAATGTTGACGGTGATGGTGGCTGAAGCAGTGAAGGACGGTTCTCCAGGTGGAGCTAGAGATGGAGTATCCTGTAGGTCAAGAGCTGCTAGTGTTACAGGATGTTCAATGTGAGAACCAGAGAATTTCACTGGCTTTACAATTCAAGTGGAGAATTTACACACCTGTACATACAAGATCAGTTTCACCTGCTGGACTACATCATAATCTAAAACCTTGTTCACCAGAATTCTTGGGGTATACATGCTCTCCAGCCTGAAGTACCTGTTCTGTAAAGAAAAAAAGATATTAATCAGAAACAAATAGTTTTGTTGCCAGTTTACTCGTACAAGCACTGAAGCTCCCAGTACAGATATCCAAACACAACAGCAAGATTAAACTATGTGGGATATACACGTATATGAGAGAGAGAAAGAGAGAGAATAAAAAAATTAAAAGAAAGAATTTCACAAGAATTTAAAAAGAAAAATATAAAGCAATTTCTTTAAAGAAACAGTTTTTGTTTTATGCTGGTTGAAAGTCTCTTCACATCCTGATAGCATCACTAAGTCAGTCTAAATGTATTTATATAAATATATATCTTCTGTGGAAGGCGCAGGACCATAAAATATTTGTCCAATCATTGCATTCTGTCTGAATGCAATAATTACATGCCACACTTGCCTATCAAACATGTATTTGCATACCTCTGTGCACACTACTGGAGGAGGCGTGGCTTTGAAGATTGCTCTAAAGAGAGGGCGGGACTTATGCTTTCAAAGTTAGCTTGTTATAGCTAGCCTCTCTAAAATCGCCAACCCTTACGTATGAAGTCAATTAAGTATAAAGCTAATAAATTAGGTTCCTACCACTGTTGGTTCCATAGAGTAATAGAGAACCTCTGAATCTTCATCCAGGGCTTCCATGAGCGCAATGCTGGTGTTAACTGGTGTGAGCTGTACAGTAAACACAGAATGGAACGCTATGATCTAGAACTCTCTGGTACCTGAAAGCTAGAAGCCAGTGATGAGTTTGTCAAGCTGAACATGAAGCTCCTACCTCATCAACGTCAAGTGTAAACTCGCTCTGAGCAAAAGACGGAGGGTTGTCATTTATATTCTCAACACGAACGAGCACAGTCAGAGTGACCTGCAGAAGGAGGAGTACAGTGTCACCTGATCATCCACACAGATTTGTAACAGTGACGTAACATATTAAGTATCTATTCTTAAATGTCCATCATACTGTTTTTAACGTGTAGTGATGACTTACACTTTTAAAGCCGGTTTTGTTACATCGAATCTGAACCGTTAGTTCATCAGGACCTGAAAGAGTCTGAACAACAAATAGATACGAACTGAAGTAGATCAACGTGTGTGTACTGACCGTAGATGTCAAAGAAGTCATTAAAGGTCAAACAGTGAGGGTCAGTTCTGTGTGATCTTTCAGTGTTAATTGTACAGTAATATCCCATCTGTTGGAAAAACATAAGCTATGCTTGCTTAAGATGGTCAAACGGTTTTAATAGAAGATGATTGTTGGTTTGTCACTGGTCCAAGGTAATCTGCCAGCTCTGACCTGCTTCACCAAGTTTAATTCACCAGCTTGATTCAATGGTTAGCAATGGTTAGTGTTCCAACTCATAAACTATTAACACATATCTGACGGCCTAATGACCATCTGGAACAAGCTACCAACAATTTTAAACCAACTATCACATCAGATGCTAGATTTTCCAGCAGGGCCACTGCAGTCTCACTACCTAAAGAGTGTCAACAACAAAGCAAACAACACACAGAAAGTGCACATACTTCAAAATCCAGGCCCTTCTTTGCCACCAGGTCTGATCCTCGGAGATGGAAGATGTTTCCAGGATTCTCGGTGAGATTCAGTGTGACACTCTTTGTCGTCGTGTTTATATGAGCAACAACTATGTCCACTGTGTTGTTCTCTTTAATGACCACAGGCTCGGAGGAGACAGTACAGACTACAGAGAACAAATATCACCATTCATAATGACCAGTACCACAGTAAACACACAAACTAAAGACATCTCTATTAAATGTATATTAGAAATGTTTGTGTGTGAAGCTCATGCATTAACAGGACACTTTTAAATTTCAACAGATTACTTTAAGTCACAGTAAATCATGTATATTTGTTATAGTTATTATTTAACCTGTTTTTAGTCGTCTTTTCTATGGTGCTTTTGCTTTCATTAAGCACTTTATTTTCTATAGGTAAAGGTAAAATAATCTCAACATCAAGCGTTTATTTTGATTCTTCAGGCACAGATACAAGCGTCAAACACAGACTCTCATACTGTCCGAAGACTGATTAGAAATGACCTCCATCATATGACATATGACAAGACTCAACAGCATCTGATGATAAATAATCAAGCAACACTGAAACTAAAGCCTGAAGTAAGAGTCACTTACTTTTATCAGCAGAGCAGAATTTGTGAAGAAATAACATAAGCACCCAGACGAGGACGGTAGTTAAGAATCTGCCTTTAAATGTCACGTCCATTTCTCCGTTTCTGATGCGCACGAGTAAGTATGGAGGGCTGAGGGGCCGTGGCACCAGCTGGTACTTCATATAATGCAGCGACTGTGCAGCACTGATGAGTGGGAGTCGACTCCAGTCGCAATGTTTGTGACTTCATCTTACACTCATATATTGCCTAAAGAGCTTGCCAACAGTGGACTGCTCCCTCCCACTAAAATACTTGCATCTGTTTTCAGGGCTCATTTTGTATTAGCGCACAAGCATTTCGATTGTAGGAAAAAATGCATCTGGATGCAGCTGAGGCTCGAATGTGAAAATGTAGAACAAGCCTAAATTACTTTGTCAGTATGTTAAGAGGTCAACAATTCACACTCGAAAAATAAACCCAGTTCAGCACTGGGCTGCAAACGGATGAAAATGGTTTGGAATAAATACAGATAGAAATGAAACATTGTTTTGGCAATATTTGGGAATACTCTGGGAATTCTGGGATAGGTGATCAGGGCTTTCATTTTATCTGACTATGTAGGATATAAAAAGGGTTTTTAATGGATGCATATGGTGCATTACGCATACAGAGGTACAAGTATTTGGACCCTTAAACGATTCTTAAAATGAATTTAAAATGTAATTTTATGATGTTCAATTTAATTACGTATTAAGTACCATCTGTAAACACATGATGCTTTTAATCTTTCCTTTTTTTAACCAGCTAACTGATATTATTGGATGTATGAAGTCAGTTTTTCAAGTTAACAGGTTTATCACAGTAACCACACATAGTTCATCACAAACTATGGGCGGGTTCCATTCTGTCCTTCTAACCAATCAGAGTTATTCACTGTCACATACCAACCGTGACTGGAGTTGTACATGTAACAAGCAGAACCATCATCATCATCATCATCATCCCCCACTGGGAACAACAGGAACACAGTGTCACATCAAGCACACAAAACACATTGTGCGGTCATGGAGATGTGTGTTCCTGTCATGCATTCACTGCAGCAGGCCAGAGGTCCTCCACACATGAGCTGTTCATGAAACAACCACAGACTAACATAACTCTTCCTTACAGATCAATGACAGATATCTTCAGAATTACACCTTACACACTTTTAACATTTAGAAGACACACATGATGATGTGCTAGATGTAATTAAACAGTATAAACTACTCATAAACTACTTTAAACCTTTCCTGAAGACATGTGAGTGCTGCTTACCTATGTTAAACTTACCACCACTGTGGTTGCTATGCAGTTTTAAAGGTGTTTAAGTGATGATGATGATGATGACATCTGGGTGGTTGTTTCTAGGGAATTTGGGGTAGGTGATTAAATACTGTTTCGACAGAGCCCACCCCCTGATAATCTTATTGTACACTGTGTGTGTGTGTGTGTGTGTGTAATATAGAGATACATGAGAATCCTTTCTGATATAGTTTCAGAGCTCTTTCACATTTCCGGTGTCGGAATGCGGAAGTGAACTATAGCCTAGAACACTTTTATTATATACGTATATGCAAATATAGTTTTGTTCATTTCCGTTTACTTTAATACAACAAATTAAAATCCAAATAAAATATAACTTTTTCTGTTAAAAGTAACAAAAAACTAATTTAGTAAATGATTATTTTCCACCAAGCGTATGATCACAATTAAAGGGGGACGTTTCCGAGGTAATATAATATAGCATAAATAGTGCGGGCTAGTTAGGTTTAATATTTAGACTTAGTTTATTTAAATTTCTAACCCTAAGAATAAGCAACTGTTATCTTTGTCTTTCCGAGAATCATTATAATAACTAATAATCATTTTACAATGCTTGTTTTCACCAGAAGAGGGCAGAGTTGTGCTGCTTTGAGGTCAGTTACCTGCTATTCACTGATTCATGCTCAGGTTTATATTTTGTACATTTCTAACCCATGATAATCAAATCTTGACAGGAGGAGAACAAATCTGCCAGTTTAAAAAATTAACCCAAGAGATCGCTTGAGATTTGCAGCAAGCATGATTAACTACAAATACCAAAAATGTGTTAAGCTTCTCTAAGCAACCCACTTCATTTCACGAGTCCCTCTGTAGAAAGCACAAGGGAAATCCTATTACCCACAAACTTTGGCAACTAGAACAAGGTTTGACTAAACTGGTCAAACTCACTCAGCTCAGCATAACTCAACAGTTTTGTCAGTACACAAGTGAATTGCAGAAAGACATACACAGAGAAAATACACATACATACACTGTACAGAATAACAATATATAATTGTATATTAATAATTGTATATTCATGATACTGAAGTAATTAGACATAATCAATAACATCTTAAATCAGGCTAGTAATCAAACACAGTAGAGTGATAGTTAAAGCTGTGGGGTAGTAATGCAGGTAAGATGCATCATCAGAATACAGTGAGATCCAGTAAGACTGTGTGGATGATTGTTTGGATGATTGTCTCTGTAATCAGAGTACACAGTAAATTAGAATGAGTGTGCCGGAGCCTGAAGTCAAAGCTTGGACACAGGACCACAGGACTCCAGCGACAGGAGAAAGCAAAGTCATCAACAAAGACAAGACAAGGTGTCAGAAATGTCTCATGAGTAACACGGTGAAAACAGCACACATGAGTCATGGTCAATCAGGCTGGTCACGGCTGCACACATCCTGCACTCACTACATAAGATGTGTCTATGAGAACCTGCGGTACATTCTCACTGCTGGTCTCCAGTTACAGACAACCGAAGCCTTCTTGTTGAACACATGTTCTATGCAGCACAAAGTACATTTATTGTAATTATTTAAAGCTTTTACCAGCCTGGATTTCATGCTTACATGATCAAGGGAGAGTGAGTGTCACTAGATACAGTAGAAAACCTGTTATTC
Source organism: Botia almorhae (assembly GCA_036877575.1). Taxonomy (NCBI): domain Eukaryota; kingdom Metazoa; phylum Chordata; class Actinopteri; order Cypriniformes; family Botiidae; genus Botia; species Botia almorhae. Next base: position 16,022 of record JAZGTJ010000947.1, read on the forward strand.
AGCAGACACTTTTCATGAAGGTAAGAACCACACAGAGGATGCTGTATATGTGGGTCACGGGTCTGTTCTGTATGAGTTACAGACAGCAGAGGAACAAACAATTTAAAAATCCAATAATAATAATATGCCACCAACTAAACAAATGCACAACAATATAAATAACCTGAAGATGTTTTAAATATGTATTTATATATGTATTTCATAATATAATTTATTAATAGATCATATTAGCACATTTGTTTGGTTTTAATGTGATGTACGTATGTTTAAAGTTTTGCTGCTGTGTTAAAACAACATGCATCACAATGTTTAAGAAAAAACTTAAAGATGGTTTCATGAGGAACTTTAAACATCCATAGAACCTTTCTGTTCCACAAAATGTTCTTTGTAGTGGAACAAGATTCTTTAGACTATACAAAAGGTAAAAAATAAAGATTCTTTGGGGAACCAAAAATGGTTCTTCTATGGAATTGCTGTGAAGAACCTTTTAAGAACCGTTATTTTTAAGAGTGTGGGTCACCACCTGATGTTCAAATCTGGGTTCTGACGCAAAACCAGTAGAGCAGCACTGCACTAGAAAACATCATTTCCAGACACAGGCTCCTTGGAACAACCAGAGTGAAGCAGCTGCTCAAGGACACGAAGGTGCTTGTGATTCCTGCACATCAGCAACAATTTCTGGGTCACTCTTCTTAGAATTGAGCCTGCAGCTCGTGTTAACAAAGCAAAGTTTATTTATACATGTATTCATTTGAAGCTTTCAGACTTACAGTACATTCAATCTGTACGTTTAATGAGTACATGCATTCAGTGGGAATTGAACACATGGTCTCTGTGTTCTACTGGTGTAACTCTACCAGTCGAGCTACAGGTACGTTAGGAAGTGAAGATTTTAAACCGCTAGGTCACATTAACAGTGTAGAACTGCAGAACTTGTACCGTATACAGCAGCTGAGGTCAAATGAGAAGAGATTTGTTTCTCATGAAAAGAAACATTTGGAATACAATTTACACCGTTTTCCTTCATATTTTCTTCTGTACTTTCCAGTCTGCACCCCTTCCTGTATTTAAAAAAAGCAGAGAGTAAGAAATTAAGCATACCCCCCCTCCTATATCTTAACAATGTGCTGTGTTTATTCTCATTTTGGGATCCAATATTGTTCCTTATGGGGCCCAATCATCCAGCACTTCCTGTGCAAACACAGAGCTGTAGCACATGCACAAGTTCTAAAGCTTGTTTTCCCGTATGGAGGAGAACTTATCCCATATGACGTCATACACACTCCACTGTCTGGAATGTGAAGCTAAGCCTCCTTTAAACCGGCTTACAGTTCAGTGTGGTTCAAGCCACAATCCACACTGCACAGAGATTCTTGACAGAGAGGTCAAAGGTCGTTCAAAACCAAAGGTCTGATGAAGCATGTTGGACATGTACAGTATGGTAACCTCAGCAGTAATAGAAACACAATCCTTCATGCTTTAGGTTTGTACTGGAGTTCCTCACGAGTTGTTTTTAAAGTCCTACAGGGGAAGTGTAGACAGTGAACGTCCTGTTTCAGGTCACCCACCATTTTTAGAACACAGTCTTGACCTTAAATTCATGTTAAGGGAACGTCTTACCTTTCTGAACTGCCGGCATGCCGTCCTCTCTCATTTCAAAGGAAAAAGAAGAATTTTTAAAAAATGACCTCAGTATTATACTGGAGAGACAAAGACTTTAAAAAGGGTTTCAAGGACACATGATTAAAAGCAATCGATAAGCTAAAGAAAACTTGTACTTAATAATACGATATGTCTCAGAATTCAAGAACTTAAATCTAGGTCAAGGTCTGTGTGTTTTCATGATTAAAATAGATCCATAATGAGTACAAACACAACAGTATGTCAGCACTCTCAGTTTGTTCTACACGGGCTCACCCACCAGCTACAGGTCACTCCAGCTGCACCCAAAATAGCTAAACATTCGTTTAAAAAAACGAAACCTGTTTGCATTACCAGAAGTAAATAGAACATTAAAGGTGAAATCAACACCCAAACAAACATACTCCTGCCTTCAGTGCTCCGCCTTCAAAATAACAAAATATACCACTCAATACAGACAACAGCTAACAGCTGGCAGTCACACCCCCTTTACTGATTGGCTAAGAGAGTGTTATGGTGTTGGGTGGATCGGTCTGATCCACTTTGTATCTTCTCCTAGTTACACAGCTAGGCCTATGTGCAAACACAATATTTTTTTCCAACGCACACACAGAACAAACAACAAATATTCACAAATTGTTTGTTTGGGTGTTAATTTCAGCATTTCTCAGAAATCGCTTACCGTACCTTTAAATATTAAATAAAGACGCTTTTATTATGTATGGCTCAAAGGAGTGAAGCTAGCAGTACGATTTATTTCCCTCCGTTAAGTGTTTTTGACAGGGGGATCTCCTCACGGCCTTGAACTCATTCATTAGAGTAAAGCAAGTTGGCTGTACCATGACTGACCCAGTCTTACTGTCCAAACATCAGACCAGAAGTTTATGTGAGGTTAATGTGCTGCTCCAGAAAACATCTTCTCAACACTGATACAGTCACAGAGGAGAGCAGATGCTTTTAAATCTTTCTTGTTTATTATAAAGTGAAGTAAAGTGACGTGCTGGCCAGGTATGGTGACCCATATAGGGAATTTGTCCTCTGTATTTAACCAGTTAGTGCACACACACACTGCAGTAGTGAATGAACACAGAGGACACACACCCAGAGCAGCGGGCAGCACTGCAGCACCCAGGGGGCAATTGGGGGGTAAGGTACATTGATCAAGAGCACCTCAGTTGTTTCCTGCATTGGGAATCACACCAGCAACTTACTGGATACCAGTCCATCTCTCTAACCAGTAAGCCACACACACTTCCAGTGTTCCAGCTGCCTGGCAGTTCAAACTTTAACAGGCAACCAACAAACAACTTAATTCATGTTTACACAGGAACATGTTTCTAGAAATATACAGTCCAAAACACCCAAGAAAATGACTTACATTTAGGGTTATTGAGGATATTAAACATTTGCATACTTGCATACTTGTCAAACATACCGTATTTGTCAACTATGATAGCGTTTTACTTTGTCTTAATGTCTCAATTCTTAATTCTTTACTACAGCTGCAGTATTTGGATTGTGCATCTATAAAGTGTGTCTAATAATATGGGCTTTAAAATATGTACTGTGACCAATCACTTACAAAGGTATATATATATATATAATTGGAGGTACTTTGAAGTTAACTGTAGAGAGCCATAAAATGTAAAGGAGCAATAATAAAAGAGGAAATTAGAGTTCCAGTTCCCAAAAAGCACAAAATAATGTCAACAACTAAAAATCTTTAAGCCTCTGAGATCAGATTGAACTGTAACATCTGGATGAGTTTATATATGTACATCTTAAGACAGCAGGTGTGTTCCTAAGCCTGGCAGAGTTAACACAACAAGAGTTTCATAAATGTTAAGCCAGTTTCATGAAAGACAGAAACAATAACACGACTCTAATATGACAAACCACAGTAACCTGTTATCATGACCTGAGAGTCAGAAGTCAAAAGCAGGTCGTTCATTGAATCTCTGTTCTATAACATTTATGACACTATAATGTTTTGTTTCATATCACATGAATATGAGAGTTTCAACACATAACACTGAATTCTGTCAAATAAAAGATGCTTATGATGTTAGTTAAAACAGAAAGAACACAATGCTTTATAACTTAAGCTTTACAACTCAACTCATCGTTCTACTGATTGTGTAAAACCGGAATCTTAATATTGCTTATATAAAACTTGCATTAGAAAAGCTGAGACATCCAATAAAACGTTTCTCTGATAACAGCTTGAAAACGCTTTCAAACGTTTGTTTATGTTCTGATTATGTTCTGATAATACTGATGTTTTCTTTGGGGTCTCAGAGACCCGAGTGCAAGTTAAAAATAACAACAATTTCAAAATGACCCTATAGATTCTGTTACTCTGTTTCTCTGACCTAAACGAATGCTTTCTCTCTCTGCTGTATCACACAGTAGACCTGCAGTTTGTTTTGCTGAAGAGTAACATCAGGTCCTTGCAGAACTTTCTAGGTAAATCGAACAATAAAACGAAACCAAAACAATAACTGACAGGATTGTGGAGCTGCAGTGTAAAGCGTTTCATGTTCATGTGCTAGACATACAACAATTGAATATTTTTTCACCAACACAACTAAAAGAGACTCTTAGACCTCAAACAGAACCGAACTTATACAGTCTTTAAATGACTTAGTTTGGCAAACCTTCTTCGTAAAGAACATTGTTATTTTAACTTTCTATAGGGTTTTGTATCAATTGATACATATTACAAGGTGAAAATTACTTTTACTGGAAATGTATTAGTGAAGACGTGGTTTCATCTTCAGGTTGCCCACGAATTATATGAGAATGTATTTCCATTCTGAATGAACTGTGAGTCTTTATCTTCCTCTGTGACAGATTGATTTTTTCACCTTTTACCTTCACCGCCTGTCGGAACGCAGTGAGAATATATGAGATCAAGCTTCACTCTACACACTTAGTATTCAGAGTAAAGATCATTAGCTCTGACTATATTGTTCTTTATGTCCTTCCAAAATCACATCGCTTTCATTCTTCTGCTAAACACAAAAGGAGACATTTTGAGGAACTGTACGGGTTGCTCTTTTCCATGTAATTATAAGTTTTGAGCTCTGCAAAAGAAAAACAAAAGCACCATAAATGTTTCCAAAAATAGTCCACGTGACACTACATTTCAAATCTTATTTTAGTCACACAATAGATTAATGTGAGAACAGATTATATATAGCTGCGGGTGGTTCTGAATGTAGTGCACAGGTCACACGGATCACTTAATTAATAAATTATAAAATTAATATAATATAATATAATATAATATAATATAATATAATATAATATAATATAATATAATATAATATAATATAATATAAAAAGAAATCTATAATATAAAAAGAAATCTATAATATATAGAATAAAATATAAAAAATTATAGAAAAAGTAAAAATTAAACCATATAACACATAAACCAAAAATATTCTCCAATGTTTTTTATGTTGGCATAATTATAATTTATTTCATTATCTTTAGGTATAAAGCTAATTATGTATAATAATAGTTATAAACAATATTGGTCGGCATGCACTCGTTCATGTATTAATATATCAGCACATCCTCCGGCCGTCAGCAGTAAGACCTCCAGCAGCACTGGCCACCATCAAGCGCGTCTCTATTGGTTACGCCACTGATACGCTGGTTTTTGACACGTAGATAAAGTTACATTTTGACAGCTGTTGACATCAGATGAATTTGAGTCCGCCACTTCCCAGCGTTATCGGACCGGGTAAGGAGCAGCTGATGGGACAGAGCTTCTCCACGCCGCTGTCCGGTACCGTGGTACCGACAGAAAGGACTTGTTTCTGAACTGACGAGAGATGGATCACAGGGAACAGCGCAATATGACACACGGATGAAAACTTTTCATAAGGAAGTCGCTCGGACCAACAGCCATGTCTGTGAACAGCTCGCTCTTCAACGACACGCTTCTTGCGCCGCCGGGCTTTTCTTACAATATTCCTGCCCTTGTGTTCGGGGTTCTGCTTATTATAGTGATCATCTGCGGAAATGTGCTGGTGTGTGTCAGTGTTTACCAGGAGAAAGCTCTTAAAACAACCACTAACTACTTCATCGTGAGTTTGGCTGTGGCAGATCTGCTGTTGGCAGTCTTGGTCTTGCCGCTGTTCGTCTATGCGGAGGTAAATCATAAGCGCTTAGATGTACAAATACTGTATTTGAGACATGCAATCATACGTTTATTTTTAATACATTACTGTTTTAGTTGCCGACTATACATCACTCATTTTAAAGTACCATAGTATTCCCATGTTTTAAAATGTTTCAGCAATGTACTGTTACCATGGTGTTCCATGACGTATCTTGGAGTACCATATAAATACTATGATATATTAATATATATTTATGAGGTAGTTTTTTTCAGCACCCTGGTATATATAAAAATACCATAGTATTATTATCTGATAACAGCACTGTAATTGTGGACCACCTCAATACCACCTGTATTTCAATTTAGGTCAAAATACCAATATAATAATTACAATTAGACATTTTAACCAATCAAAATACAATTCATGTAGATATACATTCAATGAAATATATAATAATATACATTTTATGTGTATTTGAAAGAACAGATGTTTCCACATACAGTATATCTCAGTTACATAACTCAATTGTTAAGTCTTTTTTCAATGAGTCTGTTTTAAGCCACTTATTGTTTTAGCTAGCTCAGTAAATGGCTCCAGTTGTTGCTACATTTAGCTCTTTGAGAAGGTTCATGTCCTTCAAGGGCAGTCTGGATGTTAAAGAGCTGGACACCCATGTTACCATGCAGTGTAGTGATGTAGATGCTCTGAGTGTAAAGATCTGTCTGTTTTCTTGCTTTTATAGTGGAGGCTCATTAATACATGCAGAATATCTTTATCTGTGCAGTTTCAAGGTGGCGTGTGGTCTCTGGATTTGGCTCTTTGTGATGGACTGATGACCATGGACGTGATGCTCTGTACGGCTTCCATATTCAACCTCTGTGCTATCAGTGTCGACAGGTTTGGCTTGCTTTCATCTTTCTTCCACTGATATTCCTGATGTTCTGAGCGTGTAATATTGCTTCGTCTTGAAGATTTGCACGGGGAGCCCTGAGGCGTTTTCTTAAGAAAGAATGTGAGCTGCCCAATCAGTTTATAGCGTTTTATTTTGATCTTCTCGTGTGCGAGACCCGCTTCTGTTAGGAGAACTAGTTAGAATAACAAACTAAACCGTGCAAAACAAATGAAAATATGAGCCAGATTGTATGAAAGTTCACCAGCAACTAGAATAAAATATACACTGTGTGTTTCCTGTTCACCTGAACAATTTTGCCACTTTTTATGTCATTAGTGATTATATAATAAATTTCAATGTTTAAGAACATTTTTGTTTATGGTTGTGTAATAAAAGTGCAATTTTGGTTCTGTTTGAGTACAAAACCAGCGGAAAACAACTTGCCCAAACCTTTGGTTCTATATGACAGTCTATCACAACGCACCGAAGTGATATACATCCTGTTAACAGGTTCATTGCTGTGTCTGTACCACTAAACTACAACCGCAAGCACGTCGACTATCGGCAGATTATCTTGCTGTCCGCCACGTGGCTCTTGGCTCTGGCCGTGGCGTCACCTGTTATCTTCGGGATCAACAATGTTCCAAAAAGAGACCCGAGAGAATGTAAGCTAGAGGACAATAATTATGTGGTGTATTCCTCAGTCTGTTCCTTCTTCATTCCCTGTCCCATCATGCTCTTACTGTACTTCGGAATGTTCCACGGCCTGCGGAAATGGGAGGAAGCGCGCAAAGCCAAACTGAGGAACAGCATCCAGGCCTGTCGCAGGCTGCAGCGCGCGGCGGTGGCCACCGCGCTCTCTCCTCTGGGGGCTCTACCTGCCTCTCTACCCCGGGCCATTGAGAGGGACCTGGTCCAGTCCAGCCTGGAGGAGCTAGATGACTTCACACAACCCGTCTGTCCCTTTCCAGCAGGGTTTAAAAACAGCCCCATTCAAACTGTGGCCCAGCCTGATACTCACAACGGCCAGCCCACACAGCGGAAGAAGAGGGAGAAGATCAACGGCAGGGAGAGGAAAGCCATGAGGGTTTTGCCTGTAGTTGTGGGTAAGTGTTGAAGGGACTATAAAATTCTGGAGGTGTTTCCAGGAGATCCTGTGCTGGGGAATTTTTGTTTGTGTTGCGGCTGAAATGCTAACTGTATAATTAATAGTCTGATGCAATTTCAAAAAGCAGAATGAAAAGACGTTCAAATGTTCAAAGTTAATGAATCCTCCGAGCGTTCATCGACGAGTCTGTCCAATTTAAACGTGTTGTAGTTAGAAGCATTAAAACAGAAACTAAAACTGATTTTTCTGTAACACTCAAAGAAACTTCTACCTGTAAACAAAACTCAAATCCGATGATGATGTCATGAAGTAGAGAAATGTTTAGGACGCCGCTGGATCACATCAGTTCTGATCTGAATGAATCGAGTAGGACTCGGGCAGCCAGACTGCAGTACATTAGACAGTGGAAGTCATTTTCAGTGTCATATGAAGTACTAATGATGGGGCAGCTATAGCCACACCCCCCGTGTGTGACACATCTATGGTGAAAAGCATTGCTATGTCAAATCTAATATTTCATTTAAATCATTAATCTCCGAGCCATTACATACACAGCCATTACTGGGTATTTATAGAACTACCATTACTATACTGGAATAATAATTTAACAGAGCAGAGGTTACTGGAGGAACATATTCATAACTGTAAAATACATGAGGTTGATTCAGAAGAGCAGCTTCGTCTGTTATTTAGCAGATTTTGTTTGGCACACTTTGGTCTCTTTCGCAATGGATTCTGTGCAGCGTTGCATAATGTAGAATGAATGGCTGTGATTTCGCAGGTTTCTGGGTTGTCTGAAGCTTTCAGAGCCTTTGGAACCGCAAGTCTTGATTATTCTGAGTCTTGGCTGCTCGTTTGTCTTTTGACGTGCTGTCTAGAATAATCCAGATTTAAAACATCCGCTGATAACATGTTGTTAGCCACAGACAACAATTTCTGCCGGTCACTGACTGCATTAAATCATCTCCAGGAGCAGAAATGCATGTTTATTTTTTATTTAAGGTGTTAAATTTTGTCTCATGTTGACTCATGTTCAAGTAGTAGCAGGCAGAGCAAAGACAGACAGTGGGGGTGGTGTCAGGCTTTGAGAGGCGTTTATCTGCACACTATAAAATCATGTGCAAATAGAGAGAGCTAATGCTCTCGTGAAGAGAAGGGGCTCAGTGAAGGGGGAGGGACTGCAGAATGGGTGTGGTCCAGGTAAGGGGGCAGAGACCCGGTAACCACGCCCTCCCCTGGCCCACAGTGTTTGCAGTTCAACAGTTAATTGTATTTAATGTTATGTCACCATTTTTCAGCTCCTAAATGCAACAAACTTCCTGCTGCTGAGAATAAATGTGATGTTTTGTCCTGCAGGTGCCTTCCTGTTGTGCTGGACTCCATTCTTTGTAGTTCACACCACGCGAGCCCGTTGTGATTCATGTCACATCTCTCCTCATCTGATGAGCACGGTGACATGGCTGGGTTACGTCAACAGTGCTTTAAACCCTGTTATCTACACTGTCTTCAACACCGAGTTCAGGAAGTTCTTCAGAGGAGTTCTGAGTCGCTGTTGTTGACATCCACCAAACAGATCATCAATACTGAAGACATTTATATGTGTATACTGAAGTATATTTATAACACATATGCACATCCACTTGAAACTGTTTTATTTTGTTTTTATTACCATGTTAATCTTGCCAAAAGTTTGTTTATGTCTGTTATGTTTCTCTGTCTGTTATATTTTATATGCAGTGGGCTTTATTTTCAGTACATGTAAACATACATGCTGGTGTCGGGGTCATTTGTGTATCATTCGACACATGCCATGAATTAAGAACAACATAACGCAGTGCATATTCAACACTGAGTTTTTACATTGACATACGGTTGAAAAACTATACTTTGCTCTATAGTTTGTGATCTTCTGACAGGAAACGTAGCACTGTTTATACATTGATGAATCTGTTGCGTGAGTAGAGTCATGCGTCTTATAGATACTTATAGATGAAATAGTCTTATAGATACAGCTGAGCTGCGGCTTTAGATTTCATTCTGCTGAAAACTGCAGGAAGTGGAATTGCTAATGGAACACAGATCTGACTGAAAGAATTCAGCTTCAGAAGGAGTTTCCTGTAAAGTGTGCTGAAGCTTCTCCTTGAAGACTGAAGAACATCACGAGTCAAGCGTCTAATGAACTTCCTGATAGGCTGGAAGGATTTGACTCAATTTGGTTCTTTATGGCTTGCTTCACATCATCTGTGCACACTGAGAGAATGAGCAGACACCTGAACAGAATTCCCCCGCTGTCTCTTTCTCTTTCTTACTGAATAATAAATAAAGTGTCGGCGTGATCAAGTGAAGCTCCTCCCGTGTGCCTGACCTCCGCATTTCTTACAGAATGAACACTAAAACCTCCATCATGCATAAATGGTTCTTCTACTGAATAAACACACATGTATTTTTACATGCTTTATAATGCTGGATGTCAAACATCACACACAGATGGAGCTCGAAATCTTACTTTTTGATAGATATAATATATAATGAAATCTATTAACATTACTGCAGTAACGTTTTCGATAACTTTGAAAGAACATTTAGAGAATGTTAGCCAATGTTCTGAGAATGTTCCATACTTGCTGTGTGTGTGCTTTGTGTGTGGGGGGGTTACTTAACTGTATATTGGGTACAAATTTGTTTTTAAAAGTGAGCAAAACCTCCTCTTGGGGATGCCGTCATTTGTAAAAATGCCTCAGGTACCCAGATGCCAAAGAACAGTGTTTCTCAACCAGGGGTCCCGGGCCCACTGAGGGCCTCCACAAACCTCCACAGGGGGCCTCAAGATGACAAAGTGATTAAAATAATACAAAACAAACATAAAAAATCAAGATACTTCTTAGTATTTGGCTTTTTTTTTAATAACAAATACACGTTTCTAGTTACGCCAAGCTCTAGAATTTAGAATTTAGTAAAAACCATGAGTGGGAGGAGCTTCAGATATTGTTTTGGACAATGAGGAGGGAATCCACTGTCACAGAAGAACCTGTAAGTTCAGTGCTTCTGTGGACATACAAACAACATTTGTTTCATTTGTCTTTCATATTTCACATCCAACATGCTGCTGTTTGGCTTGTTTAAACAGCAAATCTTTCAGGACTTCTGTCCTGTCTTATCATGTCATATTTTTAGGAAACTCGGTCTCTCTGCATTAGATAATTGAGGGTATTGTTGTTTGGCTGCATCCGTTTGGCCCGTGTGAGAAACAGTGTAATCTGAGGTAGACAGAGGTTGTGTCTGTCACTCATCTGCTGTGCTGAGACACTGTAGCACAATGACACGATGAAGTCTGGAGTGAATGCTGAGCAGTTCTCACTGTCCTCAGCTGACAAAGCAGCCAAATAACGTGTCCTTCTATTCTGAGAAAGTCATTAGCAGCTTCATTTTGCCTCAATGCCTGAACTGTTTATGAAGGTGACAAGCGAGTTTTTAACAACTGTCAAAACAGTGTCATGCATGAGTTTAGATTTCCACACTAAATGGACATATGGCACATCTAGTTGTAGTGGAGCGGTCAGTAACCTGCGGCAGGTATTAACATGGGGTAAACTTACACTCCACACTTCCTGTAGCTCAACTAGAGCATTGTGTTAGCAACGCAAAATGTTGTGGGTTCGAATCTCAGGGAATACTTCTCATCAAACGCATAGTTAGAATGCACTGTGAGTGGCCATCTGCCAAATGCATAAAGTTACATTTCTAAAAAGGAGAATTCCACTGTAAATACACTGTAAACATAACTCTATAATACATAACAACTCTCAATACTTTGACAAGAAAGTGGGATTTACAATTTTTAAATCAATGCTTCAAAACATTTAATGCAGATAAAATGCACATTTAGATCATCTGTCATTTTCTTACATCATAAGGGCTGTTACAGTACTGTACAGTATACAATACAGTACAGTATACAGTGCAGTACAGTATAGCGGTGAACTGCAACACTTTTGAGAATAAAAATGCAACTTAACAGCCTGAAATAGCCAAAATAACCTGATCATGTTTTATTTAAAGTATACTACAGTTTGTGTTTCACTCAAAACGTGTTAATAAAATTAACATCAATTGATAAAACAGCTAAAACTCTGAACCAAAAAGAAAACATTTCCTCTGGTAAGCTACATTACCGTGTAGTGTTTGTTTGTGAATTACTCCACTGCTACTAGTATGCAGAGATAACTTATTCAGATTCTTATTTAGAGTTCTAGTTATCTGTTTTCAACCCGGTACAACCCGGTCAGCACACAGAACTCACTTTCCTGAGACAGAACTTAAGGACTGAGTTACCTCAGCAGGTAACCAACAGCAGACTTGACATTTCTGAGCATCTCATGTCATGTGACATCAAACCAAATCATTCTTCCCTTTTCATTGATGCCTATGAAGAAAACAGAAACACTTTGCTGTTAATCGTTTGTGTGTTTGAAGGTTCTCTCGATCATCTCGCTAGCAGAGAAAGAAATAATGAAATCATTGAGTCAAATTCCTTCAGGCAGTCTTGTCACACAAATTTCCTGCCTCTCGTTCATGAGAGAGAATCATGACAACTTGTTAGTGAACATTCTTACTTGTGAGGTTTATGAAATATGATAGCTGTTATAAGAGGAGCATAAAAAATTAATTTCTCAAGAATATAGTGTCATTAATTATGTGCTGAATACAGTAGAATGAAGACTAATTTACATACATCCACTGGTATTATTTATATCGGATTATAACTCACCTCTTTCATGCCCTCATTCATCAGGGTTTCTAACTCCTGCATCCAGCCAAGGAGCTCCGCCAGCTTTTTTACCCCAGTAACGACATCGCCCACCTCAGCCACGTCATTGTGACGCGGGGACCCCCAGGCGAAAGGCCCCACAAGATCTCGATTTATCAGAAGGCGTGACACAGAACCGCGCACTGCACCAGCTAAGCTGGCAAAGGGCTCCACCTAAAAGTTCAGAAACAATACAGAGAATATGTTAAGAAAACGCAGGAGTGGGGAACCTTGTTTCTGGAGGGCCAGTGTCATGCAGAGTTTAGCTTCAACCCTAATCAAACAAACCAGCTAATCAGCTTCAATAGAAGGCTACAGGCAGAAGAGGTTTATCAGGGTTGGAGTTAAACTCTGCGGGACACTGGCCCTCCAGGAACAAGGTTCCTCCCGTGTTAAAGAATTAACAATGTGATTCAACAGCGACCTCTGCTGGTGATGTAGAGCCATAACAAAAATCAACGCGAACAATTTGTTAAGGTGATTTGCGTACTTCAGCCACTTTAGTATGTCACTGTATAACATTTACATACATAAACAAATAATGTTTAAGCACAGTTTAAAGCATATATTTCATTCTTTAAAAATCACCTTCAGAACATAATTGTAATTGCAAAAATGGTTTCAAGTTAATTATAAGAAAAAATGGTATTTTCTAGTGTCTTAATGTTTAAAACACTTGGTGGCCACTCTTTATATGTTGTCTTAGTCTCACATCTGATCAATGTCTAAATCCACCGCATTGTTCCTCATGGACACCTGCAGTCCTCACCTCCAGAGACGTTCCCATGACGATGAGTAAATCAGCCAGCGGGAAGTCTGTGAGGTACGTGAAGAACCGCTGAGGGAGTTCCTCACCGAAGAACACGATGTCAGGTTTGATGATTCCTTTACAGCTAGTGCACGTGGGTATCGTTCCTTTCATTATGTCGTTCTGTGGGAGAAACCCGTATATCAGCAGCTCATTCATTCATTCATTCATTCATTCATTCATCAGTGTTTATAGCGGTAACATCACACACTAACCCGAAGCTCTTCTCCGTTGTAATCCCTGCGGCAGACGGTGCACGTGGCCGTGGCGAACGTTCCGTGCGCCTCCACCAGCATCTTAGACGGAACGCCTGCCACTGGAAACACGGGAAGGAGGCGGAGCAAAGAAAAACAAAGATTTACAAGATACTACAAAAATAAATCCATAAAAATCCAGTTAAAATTCATGTGAAAAGTTTTTAAAAAACTTTATTGATGCTGGTTTCATAGGTTTTCAATAAACGAACATATGTTACAAATATTCTATTGTTAACAATCTGGCTTTACTTTTACATTTATTCATCTATCAAATGCTTTTATTCAAAGTGATTTACAAAGAGAGAGTGATTTTAACATTGTGCCATAAGAGCCAACAAACCTACAAAGCAACATTTACATGTAGGAACAGATTCTGATGCTAGAGACCAAACACACAGCGGGCTTTAACCAAGTGTGAAAATGACATCAAACTACTATCAAGTTAAAATATTATACGATTTTTTTCATGTTTTCTCAAATAAACATAAGAAGTGACACTTAAAATAAGAGTGTTGCATCACTAGCCCCGTTAAAATGACTAATAAATTACAAATATTAATTATAGTACTGCTTAAATATTAAATATATAAATATTATATAATATACAAATATTAAAATAATACTTTTATTATAAAGCCCACAGGAACAGGAAGTGGTTTAAAATCGTTGATCTGCAGGATGAGAATGTTCAGGTGCTTCACTCACTTCGCTCCAGTCCGTCAATGTTTTGCGTGTACATCCTGAGCAGCTGACCCTTGTCGTGAAGCAGCCGGATGAAGTAGTGCGTCAGGTTGGGCTGGTAGTTGCCAGGATACAGCTCTTTGGCAAGAGCGAAGAACGGATTGGGATTGTGGTGGAAGTAATTGATTTCGAATATGGCCTCGGCATACGGCAGCTTGTACTGCTGCAGGTTGTCGTAAAGACCACTGCCAGGGGATCTGGGGGAGAGAAACTGGATTAGGGAAGAGCAGCAAACATCTCCAAAGTGTATTTGGGACAATCGCTCTGTCTACCTGAAGTCCGGGATTCCACTGGGGGTGCTGATACCTGCACCTGCCATCACCACGATTCTTTTGAACTTTCGTTCTCTGATATTTTTGGCGATGTCCTCCAAGGTTTGCTGCTGAGCACTGTCACGGTTTCCTCCGAACAGACCTCTCGCTCCAGCACATCTTCCAGCTGCAGATCTGTAGATGTTTAATTTAAACAATCAAATCTCACTGAGAAATCTGTTTAAGCTAAATTCATTTCAAGAGATCATCAAACAGAAACAATACTCACAGACAGTGAAATGCTGACAGAAATAACACACTCTTCTGTGCATAAAAACACTGTGAGAAGATCTTTTGATGGAACAAGTTTCTCCTCGGAAGATCTAAGGAAAAGCATTTTTGTAAGATTGTCCTCTAGCACTGGGCCATAATACAGTAAGAGCATTACAGACCACCCCCCCTATATAATAGGATATAATACAATACAATGCACAGAATATACAGTGACGTTTATGCAATCTCAAAACAGAGATCGTCTTTAAGAACAGGAATTATTACAGTTTAGCAATAGTAATTCATAACAATAAAAGGTGTTATGAAGGGTACGTTTGTAAACATGCATGCACTAAATTTGCTATTAAATTTGCAGTCCTTTATTTATTTGCACTATTTATAATGTCAGTCATTTCAAAATCAGACAAATACTGTACATTGTCTCGTGCAGCGTCCTGTCCAATAGAATTTCTCTGTGAAGCAACGTCTGCAAATGTTCAATAGTGACGCTTTTAAGTACAACATAATGAACTCTGTCCAAGTTCAAACTCTTTCAAACATCATGCATTATAACAGCAGAAATACGCTCGACTTCAGTCGTCGTGCACATTTCGTAAGGTACTGTGTGTCGGTAAATAAAAACAGAAGAGAGGTCAGAGACACACTGATGACGCGCTTACTACCGTACTGAGATCAGCGCTATGACATTCCATTACGAGACTTTATAACACTGTATACAATGTCTTTAATTCGCTTTTTTGAACGCATAAAAATACAGTATAAATATGACATAACGTTAATGGTTATTGTAGCTCTTTATGTAACAATTACATGTAAATAAAGTTAGGCCAAATTTTAAAGTGCGCGATTACTTCAGTGTTTACGATTGTGCATCGTGTGGTTTTGGGAGTTCTGCTGTGCGTATCTTATGAAAGCGTTTTCATTGGTGATATAAAATATATATGAAAATACTTTCTTTTCATTTAATGTTGCGTGTGAGGTGTGTGTGTGCAAAAATATATTTATATATTTAATAGATATATTTCCCAATAGTTTAGGGTCATGAGCTAACATACATAAATGCGTGTGTGAAAGATCTGGAAAAGTTTATATTGAATATATATCTTACCAGTGAATGTATATCTTACCAAAATAAACTTCACCATTCACCTTACCTGTAGACTTTGTTTTACGTGCGAATTACACTTTTATTATTTTCTATGCAGTTAATGGAGGAAACAAATGGACTTTTATTTTGCTTCTCTGAGCCTGTCTTGTGGTGACGTCATAAGGAACGCGCACTGCGGTCGAGGAATTAAACGACACAGATATTGTTAAAGTTAACAAATGTCATTCACAGCTGCTTATAATTGAATGTGATATTGTTACACTAAAGTGTTCTGTGTTGTTTTCTTGTACTAGGGCCATTTTGTTATCTTAAAAAAAATTGCATTTTAATTTAATAAAGTTTGGCTATTTCCAGAGCGAATGTTGCACCATTTTTCCAATTAATGTGCACAAAAATAACTTTTTAGACATGTGTCTTATAAAATGTGTCTTATTCATCTGTTGTGATGAGTTTGTGACGTGTGTTTTGACATTCTTAGCGATCAGTGTTCCACACGGTCTGCTTATCTGAATAAGAGTTTTAGCCACTTCCGCTTCAGTGTGCAGTTTGGGGCCAGACTCATGGGTGTGGCTACCGCACATGTAAATGAAGATAGATGCAACGAGATGTCTGAAATGAACAGCTATGAAGAACCCATGATCCATGATGAACGACACGAGTGCTCAAGAGTGTGTGTTGTTGACCTCAGGAATACAGTGTCATATCCATTCTTTGATGTAAGCAGTACATGCTAACTTTAGTTTGTTTGAAATATGTAGAATTTGTTTACCCAAAAAAGAAAAGGTTTGATTGTTTACTTTTGTGTTATTTCAAACCTGTAGTGTCTTTAATCTGTGAAACACGATTTAAACGTTTGAAGCTTTCTTAATGCATTTAGGATATTGGTTGTTAACAGGTACTAACACAAAAATGTATACATTTGGTCATTTGTATATTTTCACAGGTCTGCTGTAGTCACACCTGCTGTAACACAGTTTATCTCCACTGCTGATGGAGTTAAAGAGTGATGCAGCGTGTCATGAGAGATGAAGATACTGAGGAAGAGAGAGGTTTGTGTGCAGTCTTGATTCTTCTTCAATATAAATATAATATATATATATATAATATATAATATATAATATTATATTTTTTATCAATATAAATTATTATATCAATATAAATAGTATATAAAGGGTCAGGCATTTTTCGGTGGCTCCGGGTGTAAAATCTTGGAGCTGTATCATTTTATTTGAAGTGTCTTGACTAAAGTGATCATAAAAGGAAAGATTTGTTGTATTACAATGACAGAATTAAACAATAGCAGACCAACCATCACAAAATAACAATATATTTGTGAGTTGCTTCTTTCATTTTGCATAAACTCTGTTTATTTTAGAGCTGATGAAAGTGGAAGAGGAAGATGAAAAACACAATGTAACGGAAGACAAACATCATCAATTTCATCACTGAAAATCTTTCAGCTGTTCACAAACTGATGGAAATTCCCCTCAAGAAACAGCAGAGGCCAATAATTTATACGCATGCCATCACTGTGGTAAGACATTCTGACAGGAAGAACACTGAATCACTTAAGACTTCACACTGGTGATAAGCCGTACACACCCAGTGTGAAAAGTGTTTTGCTCACAAAGGGTCAAATCAAGTCACACTGGTGAGAGACTGTTCGTGTGCCCTTACTGTGGAATGAGTTTTGTTAGTAAAGGATAAAGTCTCACTCGAGAACGGCTTCACACCTCCTGTCAGTGTGAAAAGGGTTTCCAGACTAAAATACATCTAGAGTCACATACGAGTTCACACCGGAGAAAAGCCCTTCTCATGCCATCTGTGTGGAAAGAGTTTTGTGCAGACACAAAATCAGAACGTGGCTTCTTCACTCTAAAGACAGGCCTGCGATCAGCACTGCTGAAGAGACACCTGAAGACTCATACAGATGCAAAGCCATATTTGTGTTATGTTTGTAGGAAGAGTTTTTTAGCTTTGGACTGTTTTATGAGGCATAAGAAGACACAGGGTGTGAGAGACAATATGTGCTCTTGAGTGTGGTCATGCCTTTCTGAGAACCCAGGACCTGGAGAGAGAACAGTTTGCACTGAAGATTTATTTGAATGCATCACCTCGAGTGGAGAAGTTTGTGTTTGTTAAAGCTGCAATCTGTATCTTTTGTGGTTAAAAATAAACAAAAATCAGTTATTGAGCATTAACATAACAGATCAGTGTTCAAAACTGTCTCCTTACCCTGATTCACAACTGTAAGTTTATGATAATGATTTATAATTTGACGTGCAGTCCGACTTTCTGGTAAATGTCAGTTTGGCTTCATTGGACTTTAGCATATGTAAAGAAATGTAAATAAAGGAACCTGCAATTTTATGTTTCAAACCAAAATTGCGGTATAGAGGCAAAAGTTACGGATTACAGCTTCAATAAAAAAAATTTTTTCAGGAATGTTTGTTGTTTCATAATGGAGAAGCAGTACTAGTAAGTTTGCCTTCCTTGTAAGATGTCTTGTTACATAATGGCAAAAACAGTCTATATTTCTGTTGTTGTATCCATATGCTTAAAATAAGCATTTGTTAATCGTGTGCCATGCAAAAAAAGATCTGAAATTTGATACTGAAGTGAGATTATTAAAGGACTAGTTCACCCATAAATTATGATTTTGTCTTTTTATTCACTGCCGTGTCCTTCTAAACCCTGAATTTACTACAGTGCATTTTAATCCTGTTCTGTAGTGCCCAGAACTGCACGGTTTGGTCCCCATCAGACACACAGAGTTCTGGATGAGTTGAAGCAGGTGTGTTAGCGGATAGAGACATGTATAATGTTCAGTGGTGCTGTTCACTTCATCAAAAAAACAAAAAGCTTTTTATTTTTGAGTAGATGGTGTTTTTTACTATTTTTTTCTGTATTGGTTTTGCAATATTCAAAATATGTCACGTACATTTAAGCTGAAAGAACATTTTCATTGACATTTGCAACATGTTTAAGCATCTTCTGTTCCTTTGCATTTGAATTGACATCTAAGCATTGCTGGACATCAGGGGTATTTTTTAACACTGGGAAGATGAGGGCGAGATGCAGTGGGAACTCTGCTCATATCTGTCATATTATGTCAGCTTTCTCAAGCGTGTACATCACAGGTTGATCTTTATCAGGAAAAATACATTTCATTCATGCTTTTTAGAATGTTACTTATGTGGTTTTAAAAGAACCAAAAAGAACCCCGTTTTTAAAATACAGTACACAAGAATTAAAATCCTCTAAACGATTCTTTATCTAATTTATTATCGTGATGTCGGCAGTGTTGTTTAAAGCAGCTGAAGCTAGTCAACAGTTAACTTACCCAACAAAATAAATAGCCAATCTCAACTGTGTATTTATAATATGTACAGATATGATGGTCTAATAGTGACGGTCTACAAAACAAGCATGAAGAAAACGGTGAAAATATATGATTACACCCAGCAGTTCTCATCAGAGAGTGACATGAGGTTTGTGAGAGACGACTGATAAGAAAATAAACAATATCATGGAAGCCATTGTATGCATATGACTTTCTTTGCATCTATCCCTTTAAGAACAACAAGGAGAGCATGAGTGGGGGAGGGGAACGGGCTGGGGTGTGAGCATGTTCTAGAGTCACTGAGCATCATATGGCTGGAGACCATCACAGCTACACTCCTTTAAATATGCAAATAAACATGAACGCGGAGCGGACCGGAGAGCAGGATTAAACTGATTCTTGATGATTCTTGATCAGTCTTCCAGGAAAGAAGCTTCACTTCCACACCACAGCAGAAGCACAGGAGAGAAAAGAGAGAGAGAGAGAGAGAGAGAGCAGCATTCGAAAAACTGCTGTGCCAGATTGATCTCACTGAATGCATTAGTGAGGAAATACTCTCGTTTTTGTGTCTAAAACATGATCTCGAGGGAGGTCTGAACATCCTCCAGGCGTCTGGGGTGCGGATGCTTCCCTGCACGTCTACATTTTTGCCAGCCGGTGCGGTACGTTTGGGGGCCGTGTAATGTATGATTGAGCGTATCAATGCTGCTGCTGCGTGGATCTGTGTGGCTGTGGAAAAAAACTAGGCCTCGTTTGGCTGCCCATCTCCACGCAGGAAACGCGGAGCGCGGCGGTGCGCCTCAGCCTGCAGGAACCGAGCCGCGAGAAAGGGGGAAGCTCACCATCTGCATGCTTGCTGGAAGTAGCATGCGTAACAAAGACGTTCATGACCGAAGGCCATGCCCCAACAGGCAGGAGCTCTAACACCAGGACAGTAGCCTGGTAAATTCATGTTCACCCCTTTAAAATTTCTGGACTGAAACGCACTGTTTTTTATACCTTGTAAATCTACTTGAAGGACGGAAAGAATACTGCAGTTGAACTTCCCGTCTGCTGTATCACAGTCTTCCTTTTTTTGCACGACAGTTGTTTTATTCTGTCCCTTCCATTTGACTTTCTGAAGATTTGCCAAAACCTGTTTCATGCATGTCCACTGGAGGCAGGTTTGACTTTGATGATGGGGGGTCGTACTGTGGAGGGTGGGAGCAGGGCAAGGCGCACGGCCGAGGGGTGTGCACGGGACCCCAGGGCCAGGGAGAATATGCGGGGGCCTGGAGCCATGGATTTGAAGTTCTGGGAGTTTACACGTGGCCCAGTGGGAACAGTTATAAAGGAACCTGGGCGCAGGGCAAGAGGCACGGCATTGGTGTGGAGAGCAAAGGGAGGTGGGAATACAAGGGGGAGTGGACGCAGGGGTTCAAGGGCAGGTACGGGAAGTTGGAAAGCACCAGCAGTGGCTCCTGTTATGAAGGTACATGGAGCAATGGCTTACAGGACGGTTATGGCTCGGAGACGTATTCTGATGGAGGTAAGAATTTATTTCCCCCTCTTTGCACGTGGAAGGGGCGAATGCACATATTAAATGTTCTCTCACACTGTGGATTTGACATTATTTTCAACAACAGTTCAGTAAATAATATATTAGGTTTTCACATTATAAAACAAATCTCTTTTCAGTTATATAACGCTGCAGTTTCAGTGAACACTGGGTTGTTATTTCGCAACCGCTTCGGTATTTTAAGGGAAACGTGCATTTACACGGAATGTTAAAGAACTGATGCCAAAATAAAGCCGTGGTGTTTAAAATCGCTTTGAAGGATACACCGTCACCATGTGAACTAATTGCCCCCGCGGTGTCTGAAACACAGACGCCTCTGTACAGTAAATTGCCATGGAAACCTACCGACAGCAGGTCATTATGTCACTGGAGACTGTTTGGCTGTCACCGTCGATTGGCTGTTTCACATTCTTGCGTAATCTGCTCTCTGGCGCGCTATGATGAGCCTTTATAAATAATGCGTAAAAATAGTGTTACTATGAATGGGCCACGAATCGGTCATATGAATCACGTCGTTACGCGCTGGCGGATTATTTTGGAAACAAAATTAAGCTTCGTGGATGAACCTTTTTTGAAACGTGTCTAATCACATGACACACACCCCTACCCTCGTCCCTCGGGGAATCGTTTGACTAAACGCGAAGCGAACACGGTGTTTTACTCTTTGACTAAAGAGAGCTGTTGTGTTTTTAGCATATCATGTCACGATAGCGAGTTATCATCATCTATTGTTGCATCTTATTTCAGCACCTCGGACAGTTACTGTCGTCACGCAGCGAGTGTTACGTCGCGAAACGTCTGTGTGTTCAAAATGTCCCAAATTTGTTGCTAATCAGAGTAAAAACATCAGGCTGTGTCTAAAGCCCGTTCATACTGTAAAAATGATAAATAAACGATAACTTCGCGTCCACACCATCGCATAAGAACGATATGTTTCCTCAGAGCTCACGCGCTGCAGTCAATAAATTGATAAATCGATCAATAAATCGATTTTGATTGGCTGTCAATGTTTTATCGTTCATGGCAGTAGAGATCCCAATCATATCGTTTTTTTATTGTCAAATATTTATAGTTATTTTAAAATTTTATATGAATAGTTTTTTTAACATGATTATCGAACGAGTTAGCGTTACAGTCATTATTCTTGGTCTTTAGACATTAAGTTTTTGAATACAAACTTTGATTTTAACAATGTTTTGAAAAAGAGTCTGTAAATGTTGAATTTACCATTAAGATAAATAAATGGTGTAGAAATATTGTTTATTGTTAGTTTATGTTAACTAAGGTAGTTAACTAATAGAACAAATATTGTGAAGTATTATTAATAACAACAAAATTGAGTAAATATAATTAAACTGCATTTTGTTTACATATGTTTACATTTATATTCTTAACACTTACATGTATGTGTTACTGTTGCTGTTGGGGGTAAAAACTTTGGGGTAAAAATTCTGTGACTGACACTTTTCCTCTGTTCCTCTGGCAGGCACGTACCAGGGTCAGTGGTTAAGCGGCATGCGGCATGGCTATGGCATGCGACAGAGCGTGCCTTACGGCATGGCAGCCATCATCTTCTCCCCAATGTGCACATCCATAAATTCCCTTCGATCCGATCACAGCGAAGGAGCCCCCACTCCAGAGGATGGCTCTGCTGTCAGTGGGGTGTCCGGGAGTCCAGTGGGCCGCAGTGGTTTTGTACTGTGTGCTCACAGCGACGGAGACAGGCACAGGAAGAGAAAGGGTCGTTTCCGACAGTCCATACTGAGTGGTCTGAAGTTGCGGAGATCTGAGTCCAAGAGTTCCCTGGCCAGCCAGCTGAGCAAACAGAGTTCCTTCTGCAGTGAAGCCGGAATGAGCACAGTGAGTTCGGCCGCTTCAGACATCAACTCCAATGTCAGCTTAGGTGACCCAGAGGCAGGAGGCAGCGTGGACGCCACCGTAACCGAAACCTATGCTGGTGAATGGAGGAACGACATGCGGTCGGGTTGGGGCGTAAGTTATCGCTCTGATGGGCTTCGTTACGAAGGTGAGTGGTTCGGAAACAAGCGGCATGGTTACGGCTGCACCACCTTTCCTGATGGAACCAAGGAGGAGGGAAAATACAAGCAGAATGTTCTGGTGAGCGGCAAGCGGAAGAATCTCATACCACTCCGCACCAGCAAGATCCGGGAGAAGGTGGATCGCGCTGTGGAAGCCGCAGACAAAGCTGCAGAAATAGCCAAGCAGAAGGCTGAGATTGCACTGTCCAGGTAAGACATTGTGAGATGTGCCATAGAGGGTCCGGCTCCAATCAGTTAGTGTTGCTTTGGAGGAAAGCAAGTGAAATAAAATAACCAATCATCATCAAATCATTGATCATGGTATTGAAGTAAACTGTTCCTGCAGGATGAGCCATGCCAGAGGAAAGGCTGAGGCTGCGGATGGTGTTGCCCTGAGAGCTCTGGAGGAGTGTCGTCTGGCCAGGACCATTGCCAAAGAACTCTCACCTTCTTTCCATCACTATGGCAACGGTGAGTCAAAAAGCAAACACACATTTCGAAGACGTGCTGCCACAATGTGTTTTTCTCATTCTTTAATCCCTTTATCTTATTTTAGCTTATATTTTCTTATAATGCTTTAGAGGCTTTTAGACAAAAATGAAAATGTTGCGTTTATGATTTTACCAACAAAACCTGATTTATAAAGACTTGATTTAAAAGGATTTTTTAAATGGATGAGTTTGAGTTTACAGTGAAATTAAAGTAGAAAATGAGTTCATACGTGGAACTCTTTTAATACTCATTAAAATCCATTCCAGAATGCACCTCGTAATGTTGGTTCAGGGAGAGTCCAGATTGTGTCTAGCTGTAATCTAAACAAAGTTTCGTTACTTTATGAATGCTCAGAAGTATCATAATTTTATTTGTATTAGTTCTAATTACTCCCTAAACAATTGTTCCTGCCGTACACAAATACACTCTGTGTGCGGCGAATAGTTCTGCACTGTTTAACCTTACTGTACATAGACACAGTTGCATCTCTTGCACCAGTGTAAACTCTACTGTACACTACCCTATACTGTATATATCCATACTGTACTGTATAGTACCCTATACTGAACATCTATTTTGTATTTTTTAAATTTAAGTATTCCCAAATTTCTGCCTACTTACAGTTCCCCTAGAAATGTCTTGATATTTCTAAATATTTTTTGGGGCCACTGTATTTATTGCTTTTTGTATTTAATGTCATGCTTAATGTCATACACTGTAAATTATAATTTCTCCTAAGAGTAATTCTACCTGGCCAGTTTTGATTCTGATCGTGTTTTATAACGTGTCTCCAGGATTGGAGTGTCAGAGATTAAAGCATCAGGACAAGAAGGACATGGATGTGATCTCCACAGGCACAGACAGCCCAGAGCTCTGCACACCAGATACAACGCCCCCCGCCCAGACGCCCGAGCTGAGCCGCCCCTCCTCGCCCCCGTGCAGCCCGCCTTCTCATCGTACCCGGAATGCTTGCTTCATGCGCCAGAGTGCTGTGGATGAACAAGGAGGTGCTGAGATTCAGGTTCTGGTAGAAGGCAGAGGGATGGACAACATGAGGGGCGGGGCCAACAGCTGGACCAATGAGGTTTACCCTCACAGGAGGGGAAGCAAAGGGGAGAGTAGCCGCTCCACAACACCATCTTTACTGGAAGAGGAGATCGGTCACATAAATGGACATGAACAGAACTCCTCCGCCCATCACCCGTGGGAGAACGGCTCCTCTGATCACAAGCCCTTTGAGCATGTGACTCCTGATAAAGTGTGGGACCAAAAGTCCTCCAGTCACAAGCCCTGGAAGCACGTGTCCTCAAATCAGAAATCCAGGGAGCGTGCGGTTTCCAGGGAAAGAGAATGGCAGCATGTACCGTCCAATCACAACTCCGTCGATGGCGAGTTCAAACTGCAGGTGCACACATATTCCAATCACAAGTCCACGGGTCATAATTTATCCCATCACAAGACCAACGAGCATGCTTCCTCCAATCACAAACCAAAGGAGTTTATTTCTGCTCACGACAAACCTCACGTTTCTTACCATTATAACCCCCAAGAGCATGTGTCCTATCACAAACAACACGAGCATGTCCACTCCAACCACAAGCCAAGAAAGTCCGTCACCAATCACATGATCGGTGAGTCTAGCATGAATGCCTACCAGCTGTCAGATCGTGGAGCCAACAACTCTGCTCTGGGATGGACTGTTGAAAACAATTCCCAGTGGATCTCATCCCAGTCCCACCTGCAGAAGAAAGAAGGAGAAAATGATTATCGGGTGGAAATGAGGTTCCAGCCCATAGACTCCATTTCCCAACAGAACTTTGGCTCCGGTACGAAATGCCCGAGTCTCCAAGGGCACAATTTGCAAAGACTGCGTCAGCGAAACCACGATGGCAAAGAACGGGGTCTCGTGGTCCGTGAGGGGTCCATGGACTCCGTGCAGATGCTTGACACGTTGAATGTTGGGGTTGACATGGAGGAATGGCCTTTGCATCGGGACATAACTCTTTCACCCCCTTTAACATCTTCTCCAGAACCGCTGGAACAAGATGTGGAGCATCTGAACCTGATAAAGACAAACTCAGTAAGTAAACACTGTATTTGCACTGCGTAAAATAGACACTGCATCACTTTTATGCCACTTTTATATCACATATATTATGCTTGTATCATTGTACCGCATGTATTCTTAAAATAAGATGCTTCGTGATGCCATATAAGAACCATTTTTGGTTGTATGGTTCCATAAAGAACCTTCAAAATCCGAAGAACCTTTCAGTTTCACAAAGGTTCTTTGTAGTGGAAAAAGGTTCTTTAGGTTATTAAAAGGTGAGAAAGAAATGGTTCCATTAAGAACCTTTGGCTGAAGGGTTCTTTGTGGAACCAGAAATAGTTTTTTTATGGCATCACTGCGAAGAACCTTTTAAGAACCTTGTTTTTTAGGAGTGTTGATTCCAAACATTTAAGAGATGGATTGGACATGAATGCTTAATTTAATGGTTTGAGAATTAAAGTGATGCACGATACAATCCATACAAATCTTTGAATGTGCTTTTGAAACGGTAATAACTGAATTTTACTTTCTTCCTGCAGGGCTCCAGCTCTGTCCTGGTTGTCATGGTGATATTACTCAACATTGGTGTAGCCATTTTGTTCATCCATTTCTTTATTTAATCTTAGGGCCTGTAGAATGTCAATAACAGCACTGTCATCGAGATTAGGATATGCACACAATGCGCACTTAGCATTGTCTTAATATAAGGAACCCAAAAACTACAGTAGTAAATATCTGCGTAAGTTGGGCAAGTCCATGTAAATTGTAAACTTCTGTTATGATTCGTTTTATTATATAATTCCATCACAATCTATTAGTTAACTTTGCTTCCTTCATCCTCCATTCATAATAACGGTCCATTTACAATATTCTGTAGAGCTACAGTGAAGTATTACACACATTTAGGTTTTTAATATACAGATCGTCTGTTTTATTACGTCTTTCTACAGGTAAAAAAATGTTTTCCATTTATTTGTTTTTCTTTGAAAAGGCACGTCAAGCATGAGACATTATTGAGTCACGGGACAGATTAATGAAGATTATAATGTGCAATGATGGTTTTGTGGTCTTATGTACTATGATATAGTTGATGTAAGGTGCAATTCACATTAATATATAACCGACCAGTGCGACACTACACGCCCCCACTGTATTCCAGGGTAACAGCCCGATATAATCGCTGCATTCACTCCTTCATTCTTTTCCATACTCAGATTGGTAGGTTTGTGTTACAAGCTAATCTTAAAGGGCTTCATTATTACACTTGCATTGTCATCCCAAAAAAATATTGACTATGTTAAGCCTGCAGAAGTCTCTCCGCCTGATTTTGGCATAATCACAGAATTTCAGCACAATCCAGTCGTGTGGTTTGTTTTGACTCACTGTAAACACATTCACCATTGAAACACTGCTATGCCAGACTCAACGCTAAAGAAACTTCTGTGTTTCCTCGCACACCGCGCAAAATCACGCCTGCTATTTGACATCGAAGTATGACAGCGGCGCGGCAGTGGTTGAGTATGTCGGCTCGTACAGTTTGAGACTGTTACCTTTTGACCACTGCTTTCAATATATATTCTGTATTACTGAACAGTGTAACGTCTTTTAACACGTTTGCAAGATATCGTTGATATGCTGAGTGCCTTTTTTAATTGAGAAACCATCCCAGCGAGCAGGTGACCGCTCATGCAGAGGTCACGTGATGCAGTTAGTCTCGATCCGACCAATCGAGTTGGCTTAAATCTGACGCTAAGTGTGTGGAGATTTTTACAGCATGTTTGTTAGCCTGTTCTCTTCTGCTCTTAACTCTGTGTGATTTTCTGCCTGTCTCTCTGTCCAGCAACTTAGATAACAATTCGGACTGAAAGCAGTGTAAAACTACCAGCTTATGTTTCTCAGTGGAATCTGACTGACGTCATATAAATTATTGAATGATAAACTGCTATTGTATATTTTATACTACTCATCCGGTGACATCATCATGTTGTGAGATCATTGCATGCCTACGCATGCCCTTTCTTACGCAATGATTTATGAGATCGTTTCCAAGTTATGTGGAACATTAATAAAATGTTTGAGGTTATGCCGTGGCGCGTGGTCTTTGTGAGAAGCGTCCCACACACACACTGACTTGTCATTTTATCAATGAGATTTAAAATGGGTAATTCATGTGTATAATTCATGTGTATTTGAGAATGAAAGGGGCCTGTAGGGGGGTACGGGTCAGGGTGGTGGGTGTTGATGCACTAAGGTCCCCTAAAACAGAGGTCTCCAATGAGGTCCACAGAGTTTAGCTCTAATCCTAATGAATCACACCTAAAGCAGCCTATCAAGGTCTTTGGGACTGATAGAAATGTTCAGGCAGGTGGGCTGGAGAAGGTGGGAGCAAACTCTGCAGCTCTGTGGACCTCTAGGAACATGGATTGGAAACATCTGCCCTATGGTGTAGAGAAGTATAGAGGAGGTCCACTCTTACACATTTTGTCATGGGCCTTGTGATTTTTTGTGACAGTCTGACACCCAGAGAACGCACCCATGAAAAATCATCGCTCACTATCATTATTAATAGCATTGTCCTAAAAATCCTGAGACCACTTATGGAATTTCTGTCATATTTGATGCTGAGGTTCCAGATTATGTTTCAAATTCTAATTATGGATGATTATGGAATTTTATTTTTTCTATCTATCTGTCTGTTTATCTTTTTGTCCATCTGTCCGTCTCTCCCTCCCTCTATAAATATATATATATTGTGTATACAAACCTCAATTTAATCAATGTAAAGTGTGCATTAAAATGTTCTCCTCGCATGCTCGAAATGCTCCAATAAAAATAATATTAAAAAACGACACATAAAATCATTAAGGTTTACAGAATACCTCATTTGCAAATGCTAGTTCGTTTAAAAGCTAACTGTATATCATATATGTGTATGACGGACCCTGCATATTGCAGCAGTATTGTTTAAGATGCAGTAAAATAGACATTATTAAAAAGCAAAACAAGCGTTCCGTTTGAATAAAACACGTTGCCTAACGTGAAGGTTCGTTCATCCTTAATCAAATCAGTGATTTTCCATCGCCCTGATTCCGCCCATATCATCGGGGTGTCCGCCTTGTTCGAGGGGCTGGCCGTAAGTCCAATGCGTCACATTAATTCGGGCCTTCTGCATCCCACAGGCAGGGAAGCGCCCGATTTTTCCCCCTGACATAAAACATCCAGTACACATACATTTGACAAGTCTGGATCGTCGGGATAAGACGGAATCGAAGGGAAAACGCGACACAAAGTAGGTCGAAGCGCGTCCGCCGGCGGCTGCCGTCTTCTGCTCATGCGGGAGCTACAATGTAGCGCGCTGATAAACAGTCGAGCGGCGGTTTACGGCGGGATGCGAGTCATTTGCATGCAGTTCTGCATACGTGTTGTGAATTGTTGCAGTTATACGTGTTATTGCATGTGCATGTTGCGAGGCAGATGAAATATTTCGATTGCAGACGGGCACACAGGCAAAGGGCATTAGCAGCACGGGCTAGCCTTCAGTTCTCGGCTAGCTGAAGTTTTCATGCACAGAAACTGCGAATAAAAAAACACGGTTCCGTTTTCATGGCCTTGCAGTGCGATTATGCATATGCATTTTTGATATCCAGAGCGTTGCTTATGTTCTGCATCGGCCAAAGAATTGATGAACTGGAAATTCCAGATTTCTCCCAAAAATGTTCCGGCTAGCAGTCGGGCAGTCAGTCAGTCGAATGCATATCTCATATTTTACATTTAGATGCTCATTGTGTGTAATGCAGCGATGCGATTTTTTGTGTTATGTGTTATAATGGTAATGCAGGTTTGGATGTGCATTTGCATTACATAGGCAACAAATATCATTGTTGTATATGCATGCTAGCGCACCAGCATGTCAATTGTGATGCATTTTTTGCAGCGATAACTAAAAATCTTTATGAACGGTATTCAGTGTCCCCGCAGGAACTGGAAAACGGCAAATGTCTGAGAATTTTACAAATATATTTCCGAGACAAAATAAACACAGAATTAATATGGAACTAAAAACTGTTAATTACTTTTCGTTCATAAATTAATTGTAATATAAAAAATATATTTTTTAATTATGGTCAACTCCACTAGATACAGTTCTTGGATAATTTTTTACAGTGTGTTGCTATGACGATTTGTTAAAGTCTTTATTCAATAATCACTTAGAAAACGAATGAAAATGTACATTTATGCATTTGGCAGATGCTTTTATTGAAAGCAACTTGCTGTGCATCTGATCCGTACATGTGTTCGCTGGGAATCGAACCCGCTACCGGCTGAGTGGCGGGAACATTTATTTACTGGAACCCTGAGTATTGTATTTGAGAATCATAATTGTAATTCTGAATAATTTGATAATGACTCACTGTTTTCTCGTTGCAGGTATGCGTTTGGAGTCCGTTCTGTGCAGTTCACAGGAGAACAATTCAGACGTTGCTCTTGCATTGGTATCTACAATAAAACCACTTCTGTGAACAAGCTCAGCTGAACCGCTTGATTCTATCTGCCTTTATTGAACTGTATTTGTTCTTTGCCCTTCACTTATCGCAGTGTTTTTGTGTAAAAGCAGGTCTGGTGAGCTGACCCCTGATCCAGCTGAATTCATACATGTACAGTGAAAGAATGACAGAAGCGTGGCAGCAGCAGCAGCATGCGGTCGCCCCTCCCGTCGGCCACCCTCTTCTGCAGGGGGCCGAGAATCCTCTGGGTGGTGCTGCATATGGCATCGTCCTGCAGGCAGACCCCGCTCTCCAGCAATCTCAGCATGGCCAACACGCACAGCAGCACCCTCTGCCAGCCCAGCAGGTGGGGAGCGAAGGTGGGCACAAATGTGGAGCATGCGGTCATGATATATCGCATTTGGCCAACCCCCACGAGCACCAGTGCATGGTGAACCAGGACCGCTCGTTCCAGTGCACCCAGTGCATGAAGATCTTCAACCAGGCCACAGATCTTCTGGAGCACCAGTGCGTGCAGGTTGAGCAGAAGCCGTTTGTGTGCGGCGTGTGTAAAATGGGATTCTCTCTCCTCACATCTCTGGCGCAGCATCACAATGAGCACACCACCGGAAACAATCCCATGAAGTGCTCAATCTGTGAGAAAACGTACCGCCCCGATTCCGCCTCGTCAAACCCTCAGCAGCCCTCCACGGGTGAGACGTCCGGCGACGGGGCGGCCATGGGTTCCTCTTCCTCCACAGCGTTCCAGGGCTCTGACCGTCCGTACAAGTGTTCTGTGTGCAACAAGGCATTCCGACACCTTTCGGAACTGTCACGTCACGAGAGGGTGCACACGGGCGAAAAACCCTACAAGTGCGACACCTGCGACAAGAGCTTCAGCCAGGCTTCCCACCTGGCGCACCACCAGCGCACTCACAGCGCCGATCGCCCTTATAAATGCGCCGTTTGCGAGAAGACCTTCAAACACAGGCAGCATCTGGTACGGCACATGTACGCTCATTCCGGGGAGCACCTCTTCAAATGCAACCTGTGCGAGCTTCATTTCAAAGAGTCTTCCGAGCTGCTGCATCATCAGTGCCAGCCTGCAGGAGAGCGGCCCTTCCGCTGCGCAGCATGTGGAAAAAGCTTCAAACGGCCTTCGGACCTGAGACAGCACGAGCGTACACACTCAGAGGAGCGGCCCTTCCAGTGCGAAGAGTGTCAGATGAGCTTCAAACAGCAGTACGCCCTCGTCCGCCACCGCCGCACGCACAAAAACCCTGCAGATCGCCCTTTCAAATGTAATCAGTGTGACAAAGGTTTCCTGCAGCCATCTCACCTTCTGTACCACCAGCATGTGCATGGTATCGAGAGCCTCTTTAAATGCGCCGCTTGCCAGAAGGGCTTCAGACAATCCGGAGAACTGCTGAGGCACAAGTGCTCAGAATCCAGCTCGGGTTCCAATGCGCCAGAGAAGCCTTACAAATGCGACGTGTGCGGAAAGGGCTACAAAAAGTCGTCCACGTTACAGCGGCACCAAAACTCGCATTGCACCGAAAAACCACTTAAATGCTCGCTGTGCGGCCGTCGCTTCCAGTCGTCGTCAGATTTCGTGCAGCACCGTTGTGACCCCGCACGGGAGAAACCGATGAAGTGTGCCGACTGCGAGCGACGCTTCAAGTATTCGTCAGAGCTGCAGAGACATCGCAGAGTGCACACAGGAGAGAAACCCTTCAAGTGTCCCACCTGCGACAAAGGATTCAAGCAGCGCGAGCACCTGGCTAAACACGGCATTGTTCATTCTCGCGAAGCCCAGTTCAAGTGCGTCTGGTGTGGAGAGTGTTTTGGGGAGCTTGGGGCCCTTCAGGAGCATACGGTTCAACACACTGCGGAAGGAGGAGGTTACCCAGCATCTTCGTGCATTGAGTAGCTCCTCAGAAAGTTTTGTGCAGTCGATTCTAATTGGAGAGAAGCGACTCATTAGTAACATTCAGATTTTTTCCCGTACACATTTAGTAGAACTGTTGATGTTTTGCATACCCCAGATGCGTTGCAATTCTTGTTGGACTGGTAAGAAACGGCAGAGAACAGTGACTGCTTCCACTGTCGTCTGCTTGATGGACAGAAACTAGCTTCAGTTCTGTACCAGACAGAACCGTACAGAACCGTACACTTTATAGGTAGAGTCTCAAAAAAATAAGCTTGTCATGATGAATAATTTTGTCTCTTGTGCAACTCATTATGATCCAATACACCACGTGCTGTGCGTAAGACTGGTGTTCTTAAAAAATGGATCAGTTTTACATCACCAAGGAACTAAAGAAGGTTTAGTTTGAGTTCTGCTTTCTAAAATTCTAAATCGAGAAGAAAATGCAGTAATACAGCGATCAGATTTTCCAGACTTGAACTGGTGCCCAGTATATGCAGGGTTAGCCACCTGGAGCTGCTCTTCAGTCCTTATACAGTTGACCGCAATTCATGTTATCATTGCATTGTGTATTCTTTTTATTATTATTATTTGGCCTTGTAACTTTCAAATTAACTGCCTTTCTTTCAGTGCTGTCATCTATATTCTTAAGCTTCCATGATCACCATGGATCTTGAACACTGTATGGCCATCTGGACAATATAGTGATTGTATGTATTCGTAATGTATAACTTCACCTAACCCATGATGTAACAGGGTATATGTATGCATGAGTAGCCTAATATAATTAATACTGTTATTGTATTCCGTCATTGGTGCATACTGCTATGTAAACTCGTAGGCAAAGAACTACACAAAAATATTTAGCCGTTTTTTTTTCCTCTAGTGTATTTTAACTCCTCTCTAACAATAACGCAACCGTTCGCGAGCAGTTTTAATCGTAAAAATACAATAGTACAATGATTTACAGTACACATGCAAACTGCCAGGCAGCAGAAAACACCAGTGAAGCGTTTTTGTTTGCGGATGGCGAACAGACGGCGTTGCGTTAGCTAATCAATGCTGTAGAATTTGTAAAGTTCTCTGTACATGGATGTTGTGTAGCGCTTTGACTTGAGTACAGTGGTAGAAGTTAGTATCTGTTTGTGAATCTGCATCATGCTGTAAACTGTGTCAGTTTCCTCTCCGTCGAGGATGTTTGTTTCTGTTTTGGAGGATTATTCTTTTGCCACAGACTGGTTCAGTTTCTCTGCCACAAGTTCTTTGTTTTGCTTTCGGCTTAAGTAGAAAGATGTTATGAATACCGTACAGCAGTTGTTGCCATTTTGTTTTGTGCACACCTCACCTGATCCATCGATAACACAACTTTTAGTATGAGTTACTGTACCATGCAGCACCCGGATAGACTCACAGCATAGAAGATAACATGCTACTTAGGCAACCAGAATGCAGAATTTAAAAATCATTTTAACATGAAATTCAAGTGTGGACGTTCCGGTTATATGTTTAATTCTATACAAACAAGTATTAAATAATGGTAGTGTTCTATGCCAAATATAAGAACGTCAGAAATATCTAAGCATTTTAATTGAATCCATATTAGTGATATATTGTATGATTCTAACAGCTTGAATGTAAACATCAAAAACAACATTTCTTTCTCCCTTTTTATGCCTTATTAACATGAATGGCTTGTGTCAGTATTGTTTGTTTTGTTAGAGATTCGTGCTTTCTTGTTTTCACATGCATTAAATGCTGTTAGAGACTGAACAGGGTCCTTGCCTTGGAAGCAATTTTCTCCATGTCTAATAATGATAAATCTCAATGATTTGTTCTTCGTATTTGAGTGAGAACAGATGTGATCTCCCGTCATCTGGCACCTTCTATTGTGTCACTCAGTCCATCCCTGTTCAACTTCTTTCTGTGTTACTGGAGAAGTCCGTGCAGAGACGACCGTTGTAAATATGCCATCATGTGTTTTTCATTATCATAAAAGTGTGGCATGTCATAACATTCACAAAGCATTAAAAAATAAATGTTTGTAAACATAGATAATCATTGTAATTCTTTGTGAACAAACCAGTAAAAGAGTATAAACTCATCCATCGCATGAAATATTTCAACAAATGAATATTTAGTTTCTAGTCCTTTATTTTACTGTTCAAAAATGTAACGCTACTACAGAACAAAGTCATTTATTTTTGAAAATGTTTCCCTATTTGAGCTGTTTTTCATAAATATTATGCTGTTCTTTAAGTATTCCAAAATGGACATGTTTGATAATACAATCATTTTATTTGTAAATAGTTCATAATCAAAAAATGTGTATTTCAGAATATTTTTATGAAAACGTGTTTATCAGTAAGTCACTGTGAAACTCAGTTTTTCAGGATCTACCTTAAGAAGATGAGAATGCCCAGAGCTGTGATCTAAGCAGAGTAAGGTAAAATAGCAGAGAGTTACTATTTCAAAATATTTGGTTGTTACGTAATCTTCATACTTCCATTTGTGTTATTTTATAGACCTGATGACTTGAGTAGGTGTCTGCTAAATGTTTGATTTAATAGTGTAAATTGAAACCAATACAAATTCAAATGTACTATTATGTTAATATTATTAGAGTAGCTTTATACATTTAAGTTTATATTTATGATGACAGCAAGGAAATTGGCTGTTGATGTATATGAATTTGTATATATATATATCACCTTTGTTAGTCGCTTTGGGTAAAAGCGTCTGCTAAATGTAATGTTTCTAAACTCTAGGATATAATGATGATTAAGGACACACAGTAGACAGTTTAAATTATAATATATCCTTTAAAACTAGAATTATGGTTCTTTAAAATCATAACATAGAACGGAAACGTCGATGAATACCACTTACGCAACACGTACGCAAACTCGGGGCTTTTATTTTGACAGCAGCGTACAGGACGTTCGCGGAGTATTTCCGGTGGCTCTTTTCGAGCGATTGAAGCATCGACAGGGGCGCGATAAAGGGCTGATATCGGAAGACCCCTCGATCGATTACTCGAGTTAAACATCGGAATCGTCGGTAGGGGTCGAGACACTCCGATGGTAAATTGATCGCAAATCTGGAATCGTGAAAGTCCCAACGGCCTAATAAACCGATTCATCGACATCGTTAGCATAGTTAGCTCGGTTATCCGGCGAAAATGTTAAATTAAGACGATTCCGCCGCTGCTACCATGATCGTTACAATACACAGCGATGATCAAATGCACTTCCGACACCCAGACAATCGATCAACTTGACAGTTCGGCCGGTGAGCGACGTTTAGGTCCCGTTTTACCGCGTATCGATATCACACTCGGCGGACTCGACAGCACTGCGCTTTAAATAAATAGACTTCATTCATTTTCACTCGCATGCATGTTTACTTTGATGCACAAATACTGTAACCCCAATCGCGTGTCGCATCGCTACGATTTTAAAAGCTGTTAATTTATTCGTTTTATATTTACATTTAATGTACGAACCCAGTGCATTTTAAGGCTGCATGACGTGGCATTCGGCAATCTTGTCTTTTTATTTGACGATAAAACAATAAACTGGCGCTCTATCACCAAATTAACAGGTTTTTGCACCGTTTCGGACGCCCCCTGGTTTTTGCCTTGGCTTTAGGTGCCGCGAGCGTCAGCGCGAGGTCATGCGCGCCGCTGCTGAGCAGCTGTCAATCACCGCCGCTCGCGAGACATCGCACTGACGCCTTCTACAGTATTGTACAGTTTTACAGCATCGCGTGCCGTGACGCACAGCCGACGCGCTCGACTTCTCACTGTCGCGTGGAGAGACTCGTAGCTGCAGGCGGAGGGAAGGCGCATCGACTGGCCAAGCTCGCCATGCCCGGTCCGGTGAGCAGTAAAGCACGGGTGTATGCTGATGCCAACGCTGTGAAGAGCAAAGAGTACTGGGATTATGAAGCCCACGTGCCTAGCTGGAGGTACTGATGTGTCTGCGCTCACATCATGTTGGCTGTGAATCTCTGGTGTTATGATGTCAGCTAGTGATACTATAATACTAAAAGATTACAAAAATGAACCATGGTTTCACTGCAGTAAAAGTGTAGTAACCATGTTTTTGATGCATTGATTCCCATTTATGTAACCACAGTTTAACTACAAATACCACAGTGAAACCATGGTTGCTATAGCAGAACCATGGTTAATTTGTGATTATGATGGTTCAACCCTAGTAACCATGTTTTTTTGGTGTAAACTGTAGTAAAATCATGGTTCGTTTTTGTAAGCAAGAACAGAATTTTCTATACAGAAACTATAGAAATGAGGGGGGGAAATTATATATAATAGGAAAATGATCAAATACAGAATATATTATTGCAATTGTATCACTAGCTGTACATTGACTTTACTAACTGTAAAAATAACAGTCTGTAGGTTTGTAATTGAACCGCTACGTTCATAGCGACTGAATTTAACGTTTGCTGTTTGTTTTCTGTCTGATTAGTAACCAGGATGATTACCAGCTCGTGCGGAAGCTCGGAAGAGGCAAATACAGCGAAGTGTTTGAAGCGATCAACATCAATAGCAATGACAGAGTAGTTGTTAAAATACTGAAGGTAAGAGCGCTTGCTCTCTCTCGTTGCCGTTTGAACATCAACCGGACGTTCTTTCTTAGTATTTCATCACCTTTGCAGCCCGTTAAGAAGAAGAAGATTAAGCGTGAAATCAAGATTCTGGAGAACCTGCGGGGAGGAACCAACATCATTCGTCTTGTGGACACGGTGAAGGACCCTGTGGTAAGTGATACAGGATTGTTAATGGAGCCTTTTGTCATCATTTGGAACCAGGTGTAATGGGATTACATTCAAATCCTGCTGCATGAACCGAAATGTAAACAGTGCACGCTGTACGTTCTGGATTTTCAAGGAAGTCAGTCTATGTTTGGGTATGCGTGCCGTCCCGAATGTAAGTTCTAGAAGTCATTCTTAAATTGTGGTTCTATAACACACATTTTTTTTCTCTCTTTTCTGGTTCTCAGTCTAGAACACCCGCCCTTGTGTTCGAGTACATCAATAACACCGATTTCAAGGTATCAGTTTGAATTACTCAGCGCTGCATAACCTGCGACACCAGACAAACTCGCTGCATGCTGCTAAACTGCATTTAAACGTGAGTGTGAAGGTGCATTTAAAATCTCACAGTTTGTTGTTCTGATTTGCAGGATCTCTACCAGAGACTGACCGATTTTGATATCCGGTTTTACTTGTATGAGCTTCTCAAGGTAAGCACACTGCTCTGTGTCTAAAATAAGATTCTGGTTCTTTGTTTCCAGCAGGAGATTGTTGATGTGTTGATTAATGCTGTGTCTTCGCAGGCTCTGGATTATTCTCACAGCATGGGCATCATGCACCGAGATGTCAAACCTCACAATGTCATGATAGACCACCAGATGAGAAAGGTGACCTCAGTTAGCCGTGTCAGGGACTTTTATTTTGTCTCTTGCATCTGTGGAAATGACCTCAATTGTATGTCTTTATTTGGTCGTGTTCTA
Organism: Botia almorhae; assembly: GCA_036877575.1. Classification (NCBI taxonomy): domain Eukaryota; kingdom Metazoa; phylum Chordata; class Actinopteri; order Cypriniformes; family Botiidae; genus Botia; species Botia almorhae. Next base: position 53,495 of record JAZGTJ010000947.1, read on the forward strand.
GTTGCGGCTCATAGACTGGGGTCTCGCTGAGTTCTATCACCCTGCACAGGAATACAATGTCAGGGTTGCCTCCAGATCATACAAAGGACCAGAACTGCTGGTTGATTATCAGGTACATTTGCATGTGATATTTCACCAGTGGCTACACAGTTTTGAAAATTGCTTAAAAGTATATTATATGATTTCTACACGAATCACTCCAAAAGTATGACCTCCCGTAAAAGTGTAGTAACCAATGTTTTTTTTAGTGGATTGATAACCATTTGTATAACCACAGTTTCTACAAATACCATGGTTAAACTAGTATGGTTACAGCAGCAAACCGTGGTTAATTTTTTTATTAACCATTATATAAATGTTATATAATGTTTTGCAGATGTATGATTACAGTCTGGATATGTGGAGCTTGGGTTGCATGTTAGCCAGTATGATCTTCCAGAAAGAGCCGTTTTTCCACGGCCAGGACAACTATGACCAGGTCTGAACAGTCCTGCATGCTTATTATAATACTTACATTTCAATGATTCTGATGTACGCTGAACGCAACTGTTTGTCACAGCTGGTCAGAATTGCCAAGGTTCTCGGAACAGAAGAGCTGTTCGGCTACCTGAACAAGTATCACATTGAACTGGACACACGTTTCAAAGATCTGCTTGGGCAGTACGTTGATTTCTGTTGTTTGAACCTGCAGTGAAAAGACAGTTTTCTGTTTAATTGTACTAAAGTCTCACAATGGTTACTGGTAGTTATACCAGTAGAGATGCATTAAAAACTTGACCTATACAAATACTGAAAATCCCAAATGTTCATGGCCATAAGCAACATACTGTCACATTATAAACTTAAACTGTTTTTTATTATATTGTTTACACTAGAACTTCAGTGTTTTCAGATTCACGCATCAGCTCAGCACTGATTTATCATTGTATGATATGTATATGTGTATCTGTAGTAGTTGATGACGTGGCTGTTTAATGTTGAAACTGAACTCTTCATTAGACAGACCCGAAAGCGCTGGGAGAACTTTGTTCAGCCGGAGAATCAGCACCTGGTGAGTCCAGAAGCTCTGGATTTACTGGATAAACTTCTGCGCTACGATCACCAACAGAGACTTACGGCCCAGGAGGCCATGGAGCACCCATACTTCTGTGAGTTCCCTTGAGTGACGCTTTAGTGTACAGTGTTACATGTGAAGTATGCTTACTATACTTAATAACAGTAAATCATGCATAACTACATACCATTAACCTTAAACCTAACTCTATAGGAAGAACAGTGTTAATATTACTGTTTAAATGTGTAATTAAACTGTACTGAACACAGACATTTTAAAATAGTTTCATTGCCAGTCTGCTGCCGTTTATTCATGTTATAAATCTGGTTTTGGTTGCGATGCTCGGCAACATGTTGTTCTCACACTTCACACCGTCACACAACTCTGAATCACGGCCTGCACACGGTAAATAATTGTAGTTTTTCTGGCATGTGACAAGCGAACGGTCTCGTCCGTGTGTGTTTAGATCCCGTGCTGAAAGGAAAGCCTCTGTCCAACTCTGACGGCGCTCTCGCAATAAGCAGCTCAGCCACAACATGATGAGCTAAAAGCAGGTAAAACCGACGCCGCCTACAGTAACTTACCGTGTTTTTACACTGCTGTCTGAATGCTCGAATCTGTCTTCCAGGAAAACCTTTTTTACCTCAACATGTCACGCGGAGACATGCTGCCTTTCAGGTGTGACACTTCAGTTTACTGGAGCAGATGTTATTAATCAACACAAGACATGTACAGAACGAACCCGACGGGCTTTGGGCCTCACCCCACATTCACTTTGTATTAGTGCTGCACTGTTACCCAGGTACCAAACCGGTGTTCTGTTGTTTCTCCTCCCGTCTTCTCCCCTCTTCCCCTTTTGAGTTGGACACCTGCATTTGAGTTTTGGAACAGCCCTGAATGAAGCTATGATATTAGGGTTGGAAAGAATGCCTGCTCTTTCCTCATGACTCTCAGGCTACAGGTGACCGACGGGGGCTCAGGATCCTCATGTGTTACTGTATGTACTGGAAGATTGTGTTGTTCAGTGACTTGCCCTGCTGATATGAGCTCAGATTATAAACTATAGTATTGTCAGGTATGGAGGCTTTACTGCGATTTATTCAGAATAAGATATATTAAATGAAACTGTTTTTAACCGCTCTGATGCGTTTTGTTTTTGTCCTCGCCATATTCATACTTTATATTTATGAGTGTTAAAATGACAACAGAAGGGAAATACATTTATGAATATTTGTTTTTAAATAATAATGATGATGGTAAATTAATATTCAGTTAAATTATATGGTAACTCTATATATATGGTAATAATTTTACCGCCTTAGTTAACGAACCAATAATTTATACTTTTGAAGCATTTATTAATCTTAGTTGTTAGGTAGCATTACTAATACGTTTTGATCATCAGTAGCTTGATCTGTTAACACTAGTTAATGGACACTGAACTATTTGCATTAACTAACATTAACTAAAATTAAGGAAATGCTGTGGAGAAATAGTTTTTTGTTAACTAATGTTAACGAATGGAACTGTAAAATGTCACATTAATGTTAGTATTGTAATATAATGTTCAATAATAGTACAGAAACGGTATTAAGGTAGAATGAAACTTACATTGTCAGATTTACATTTTGGCTGTGCTCTGGAATTGCTTTTTGAAATGGCAAAAATAATCTTTCAATATTCAGAATTATCCAGAAAAATGCCACCGCTGATGCTAGAGATTTCAGTGTACAATGTTTATAATATAGCAGCAATTTATTACATATGTATGAAATGAAACCATTTTAATTAGCGTGACATCATAATTCCACCATATTTACTGGACATGTTATCAGCTGGACAAATGATTCTAGGCCTAGACTTGAGTGTTCAATTTTAATAATATAACGGCAACATTGTGAAGTGTGCAATATTCGTGCAGTACAGACAATGATAATAAATACAAGTGAATATGAAATTTCAAGCATTTATGACACGTGTTTTGGAACCATATAAGGCACATCCACATGGACCTTCCTGTTTGTTTTCCTGAGTCCTTCACCATCTTTAAATGCGCAGTGAGGAATTTGGCCAGATGGACTGCTTTAAACAGGTATGAACGACTGAGGTTTCAGGCAACTAACAAAAGTTACCATGTGTGATGAGGCCCAGGAAGGCTGTTGTCACAATACTTCTGTATTCAATATCTCTGTATTCTAAACTGTGATGAGAACAAAATAATGCCAAAGGAACATCAGTGGTTTTTTCAATCGTTATACGAGGTTTGTCATAGTTTTCAGAACAACAATTGCTGCTGTTGCTTATCTAGACCTTGTTTGTTAAAGTCACCACAAAATCAAAATACAATTCCTGCTTGATATGCATTTCCATAACTAGACCAGTGTGTCTTAACCCTGTCCTAAAACCCCGTGTTTGGAGGTCTCCCTTATCGGACACGCCCAGTTCAGGTCTTGCTGTCTAGACAAATGAGCTGACTGGTTGGATCAGGCGTGTCAGCTGGACACATCTATGTGCAGTGGTGGGGAAGCTCCAGGTTCGAGTTGAAAATCACTGGCTTAGATTAGGAGGACAAAAAAAGATGCACTTTGCTGTTTAAGATGTAGTTTACAGGTAATACTATAGACAGTAAGTTCTTAACATAAATTCAAGGTGTAATAAAAGAATAAATACATAAATAATAGACAATGCCATTAAAAGAGGATTGAAATTCACTAGTTGAACAGCATAATAAGGGACTAACTCAAGTGCATGTTCCTTACGAAAATTAACCATGGTTTTACAACCAACAAAAACATTGTTACTATCATTAAACCATAGTAACCACAAATTAACCATGGTTTTGGTACTATACCCATACTAATTCAATCAATACACCAAAAACACTAGCATATACTAGCATGTACTAGCATGATGAGATGTGCCCTAATGAGTGCGGTAAAAATGCTACATGACCAACAGCTTTGATAAGCATGGATCTGTTCGGAATGGAATACTAGTGTACTGCTCACTGAATACTGTGCAGTACAAACAGTGTTTTCTAAAAATGATAAAAGTAGCACACTGCACTTCTGTCACATGACCTCATTAGGTTGCATGTTGTGGTGCCCAGATGTTTTCTCACTAATTAAATGATTATCCTGTTCTTAAATTATTATCTGTACATTCCGGCAGTCAAAAAAGATATTAGGCTTGATATTACTTCAGAACACTAGTAGTCACACTGTACACGGAAGGTCGAGCACATTGCATTATGGGATACAATATTCCACACTATGTGCTCTGGTCGTATGCCGCACATTATGACAAATGTACTAAATTCGTTGGGCATTCCATGTATACATAAAATAGCATACTGTGTGCAGTATGCATACTACAAAAACAGTACAAGCAGTACGGTAGTATGCTATTCCAAACACACCCTATATCTGCAAGACACGTCTGCCATGCCTGAGAGTCATGTGTGTTTTACAAAACAGACAATCGTTGTGTTTGTAAACAGACCTGCTGGATATTATGGCACTTGATATAACAAATGACTACATCCATCATTGGACACAACATGCTGTATGTTATACATGTATATCTGTATGAATATCATAGATGACGATTCAGTCTTTCATGTTTGTATAATCCCAGTTTTTGAGACACTGGTTTTTGGCCTTGAAAAATCTAAAAACTGGTTGTGATATTTTGCATCAATGGCTTCGTTTTAATGGATGGCAGCAGATCCAGATCTTCATGGAATGAGCTTCTCAAGCTCCGAGTCGTTCAGTTCATTGACCGTAACAATGTGATCCAGCTGCTGGAGATAACGTTCCTCATCTCGCATGAAGTGAGGAATCCTCGTTCTGCTGAGAACAGCGAAATGCCGAAGTCTCTCCACATCTTCATAGGACACCTAAAACAGGAACTGTACTTTATGGTACTGTAGATGTATACATATGGGGTCCGAAAGTCTGAGACCAAAATCAGAGACTCAAAATCATATTTAAACAGTTTTTGAAAAGCAGATTTTCTTGTTCAATTGCTTTCAGATGCTCTTTGAAATATTCTTAAATCATGCTGGGATGGCAGATCATCACCAGCCCAGTACCAAACACTCGGTTATCATGATATTATCATTATTATCATGAATATAAGAAATCATGTAGATTTTGACACTTTTCACTCAATTTGTTATGCTATTATTAACATTTTCACTAGTGGTCTTGGGCTTTTGAACCTGCCTTTTAGAACAGTTACAATAAGGCCTACCTTGCCAAGAGAGGTTAAAATCTTAAAATCAATGTTTCTTCTGTGGCGTAAAAGTCTAAGAATTCCATCTAGGTAGACCTGATCTTTGCTGAAGCAACCTGTTACAAACAAACGACATCAAACTCTTCTTATACAGTACACAACATCATAAAATCTCTGTGATAATGTTCTATTCTTAGTGATGAGTTGTTCACCTGGTTTCGAGGTATCGGTTTGTCCTCGTTTGGCACGGAGGCAGTATTCCCAACGGACGGCAGGATCTTGGACGAAGCGAGCAATATGTCTGAACAGTTGGCTGAAGCTCATGTTGGTAGCATGGTATACGGTAAAGTACAGCAGGGCGGCTCGCCACAGGAAGGGCTGTTTCCGTAGCAACACGCTGTGAAGACTGGCGAGCCCCTCTTCGGTAGGATTAGCTGGTTTCAGTCCAAACTGTTTTCTTCCAACAGAAGTGGCCCATGGCTGCATGTTGTTATTCACACCGCGTAAGTAATGCGTGCCTGAGGGGAGTCATAAAATTACACGAAGGGTAAAATTCATAAACAAAAGAGCCATGGACAAACGAGCTTTGAGAAATGTTCGATTATCAATGATCTAGAAAGAAATACAAGGGGTTTAAATGCAACAAAAGAATACAGATTGAAATGTAGTGTTCTGTGTTAAATATCATACGATTATATTTAGCTGTGTCAGCTGTAATTAATCGCTGAATGTTTTTAGATTTGATTGAAAATTTAAATACAGTGCTACTTTGAAGTATATTGTACAAATAATTAATAGTTTTACACTGTGTGCCAGACAGGCACAATGTGACACATATTCAGCATTTGTCCATTCACACCGAATGCGAAAATGTTGACGGCCGAATAGAATAAAAGTGAGATTTTCATTAAAAGGATTTCATTCATTCATTGTTGCATTTTCATGTGTATTCCCTGAGAACACAGTGTTAACCTTTCAATGTGACGTGCATGTGATGAATTAACTGCTATTAGTTTAGTATTGTTCGATATATACTTAAAAGTATGTTTAAGAGTGTACCAATCTCATGACGAAGCATGCCCTCCAACCAGTGCTGCCGTGCTCCTGACAAGTTGATAGTTAGTGTTGGTCGACATCTCTCTACCATCATTACTGCCTGAGAAAGAAGCTCATCAGACAGACACACAACCACCTGGAGACAGAAAAAACATGACTTTACCTTTGTCAGAACACTAATGCACAGACACAAGCAAACTTAACAAACTGATATGCACGGACCTCACCGACACAGCCCTCCTTCTGCAGGTATTTGCGAGTGGCAGCCCACACTTGACTCTTTGGCAGCAAGATGCCCCCTGTGACCTCCTCAAAGTTCTCGTAGGTTCCGTACTTCCTCAAAACACACTCCATAATTCCAACTGCCTGGAAAAAGCATGAGGTAAAACAAATGCAAAGACTGAACAACAGGTTTAAAAAGTGCAACATTATTTACTCTGAACCTAGTGAGCTGCCTACGTAGGGAACATTTTAAGGCAACATAAGTGTGTCTTTATAATTATTACATTTACATTTTATGCATCTGGCAGACGATTTTATCCAGAGTGACTTACATTTAAGCTACACATTATCTTTTGTGCAGCTAATATAATTCTCTGCCAGCTGAATGATAGGAACACTGATTCATAATTGAACCCATGACAGAATCGCATGCACACTTAGCAGACAACGCAATCCCAGAATGCATTCTGACATGCTTGCGTTCCGCAAAGCAGTCACTTATATATGCAGCAGCAAACTCACTAGATTCTAGAACAGAAGCCATGTTTGTCTATTCAGCTTAACACACCTGTGAGAGAAACAGATCAGACCCCTCTCTGTACTTCTCCAGAACACTCACGGGCTCCGGGGCGGTGTACTCAAACTGAGGCTCGTACTCGTAGTTGGACTCAAAAAATGCCTGACGCTCTTGTTCCAGGTTTATAGGGCGAAGAGCCACAAGCAAGCACGGCCCGCGAGGGGTCGATGGTGAAGGCAGCGGTCCCACACCCCTGTCAATGTGTGGCAGGGAGGTTGCAGGCCGAATTCGACCCCTGCCAGCACGTAGGGGTGGGGTGGAGTTCACTGTGCAGGTGCTCTCGCTCCTGCGGAGCCAGTTTCCTGGCCCCAAACTAAGACTGGTCAGGCTCCTCACGGGCGGTGAAGGGCCCCCACTGCGCCACGGAGGCTGGATCACCTTCCTCGCCGGCTGCTGTGTTGCGCGTGTTCGCTGTGGTTTGATCTCTAGGCTGAGCGGCCTTTGGCATGGGGCCTGTCTGCCAGGTTGCCCAAGCTGTGAGGTTTCTCCCTTCTTCCGACAGTCCGGCTCCGGGTGTCTTCGGTGTACCTGGGAGCTGGTATCAGAGGTGGCACAAGGCTGAGCAAGAGGCCCATTGTGGGTCGGTTTGTCTCTTTGGGTGACACTGTTGGTTCTGGCTCTCACTGTTTTGGGTTTCTCAGTGCTAGGCTCTGGTTCTAACATTTCTGAGGCATTCTTTGTGAGCCCTCCTCCGTTAGCCTGCTCCATGCAGTTCTCACCCAGATCCAGAACCATTGCTACAAACAAACCTCTGTCCACTGATGCTGCATATCTGCACAGAAAAACATGCATACCTGCAATAAACATTTAAAGCCCCTTATGCAAAGCTACACAATTAACTCATGCAATGTGGTCTTACACTTTGATTTGTCCAGTTTTTATCGTGCATCATAATTTCATATATAACATAAAATGCTATCACTGTTCTTTTACTTATACAATAGTTAAGTCACTTTTATTGATATAGCGCTTTATACAAAACAGGTTGTTATAAAGCAGCTTTACATTAAAGTTCATTATGAAAATGCTTTTAAAGAATCACTTCAGTTATAACAGTATGAAGTGGAGTATAAATATTGAACAGTTAATGTAATTAATACTTACAGCTTTTCTGTTGTGGCGGAAGTAGTTAATGTGTTAGAAAGGTACGATATATGATCACTAGTTCAAAATGTACAGCCTTGAACAAAAAAGATGATTTCAATGAAGAAATTTCCCAAAACATTTTAGTTAGTCTAGGGAAAAATTCAAGAATCTTTTGGGAATTATTAAACCTTACAGAATAAGATGCAAATCTTTTAACCTCTAAATAATGTCTTGCTACTGGACAGCTAAAGAAAATCACAGTTGTAAAGTTAAAAACATCTTTACATTTTCTTGTCATGTCCTACTGGTGTAGTTTATATTACTGTTTATCATAATACACTTATATTATAAAGTTATATGATATTATTTACACGCGACTGGTTATTTCTATAGATTATTATAAGATATGCAATGGTATGGTATTTGCGTGCTAAGAAAACGCCTCAAATCTTTAAAAACGTCAGATACAACGAACAAATCAGGATATTCAAAGCAGGATGTTTCTGTGTCTATTATGCACGGAGATCCAATGATGTCACTGCATAGCAGACACCGCTTCCTCAATACACCGCGAAGATGATCTGTGAGAAATAAAAGCAACATTTATAAAAAGACGCGTCACATACCATACCGCGCTTCTTACACAACAAACACTGAAGCTCATTTCATGCCGGACATCCGCAGAAGCGCTCCCTTCAACTCCAGCTCGGCAGCGCAGGCGGCTGATATGGAGGAATAACGGGACCGGACGCCGGGAATACAGGCGCTTCGGGATGGCTGGGATTGCGTTGCAGCAAATGACGCGCTGGCGCAGCTGAATGACCCGTTCACGACGCGACGCTCGCAGCCGGCTGACGTGAGCACGTACGCGCGGAGCGTGTTGTTTGCAGGCAGTGATTGCTTAGTTAGGGAAGAGATTTATGATAGTAAACGAAAACATTTCACACAAACGTTGTTGGACATTTCCACCGCCCATAAAACATGCAGTTTATTGAAGGCATGTTGTCACACTGTACTGGGTTAGTTAGTTAGTTAGTTGTCCCTGATTTAATAGTGTTTGAAATGTTAAATACTGAGTCAAATAAAAGACAGAAGCTATCTTCAATGTGTCCTTTTAAATGTAGGTTAGGCAATTTCAGAGAGGTTAGCAATAAGAAGTTAGCTGTAAAAACATAAGATTCCAGCCTCCCTTCAGAGCCTCTCCAAAGCCACGCCTCCTCCCATACACATGAACACAGTTTGACACATCCAATCATTGGATTCGGACCGAATACCTTTAAATTCATTTAAAACGTTTAAAATGAACTTCAATGGCTTTTAGTTCAATTTCAATTTTTGTTCAAATCGTCCTGCGTTAATTATATACCTGACCTTTGAATATGTGAGTGTGGTTTCAGGAACTGTTTAAAAATATGATGATATTAGAGTTTTGGTTTAGATTGAATTCAAAAGAATGATTTAAGTTACAGAACTGCATAAAATTGAACATGAATAATTACTGGAGCAAAAGCATTTGTGTAACTGAAATAAATCAACTTTATAATTACAGAAACGCAGCCCATGTGACAACTCTTCGAATGTGACCCTATGGCCATACTTTATCACTGTAAACGCTGCTTGACATTTTACCTATACTGAACTTTATATAATAGCTATTATAAATTATTATTTGTATTGGAATTCTGTGAACAAGGAATAGATAATTATATATAGTCCTTTATTTCTTTCATCATGTAAATATAAGGCAAAAACATGGTAAAGTAACTTAGTAAAGTAGTAAGTCAAGTAACATAGTTAAGTAACATTCATTTGGCTTTAGTCTGGTTGTCAGGAGGAAGTGGTTTGCCCAGGTGCTGTGCGGTGGTGATGCCGTGGCTCAGAGAAGCACACTTCTCCTTTACATCTGCACGAAGCCGGAAGCCTCCTTGAAAACTGAGGTCGAAGTTTTCAAGTGGAGCGAAGGACAGAAGCTTCTCCTCCTGCAGGCCACCCAGCCTTTGACGCCATGCATCCAACATGGCGGTTCTCACTGGTGGAGGACAATGTGCTGGACTCCAGAAGATCTGAGGGGCCAGAACCTGGAACCCGCAGAAGTGCAAGACTCCACTCTGTAGATGACAAAACACAGAATCTGTCTGTTATCTACCCAACAGAGATTTCATTCATTAAAGTTCAAAAATGGATCTTCTTAAAGAAACAGTTCAGCCAACAGTAAAAAGAATCCATCCTTTTGCCCTAACAAACCTACATTTTAATCTAAATTTTAGTCGAAATTCAGTGTTATCATTGTAATGAGATACTTTAAAATTTTGTGCTCCACATGTTTATTCATTTACGTTTGTTCATTTAGCAAATGCTTTTATCCAAAGTGACTTACACTTGCTAGAGACAGTCGTTTATACAATGTTTTATACACGCAACTTTAAACAAGGTTGAACATGGAAACATTAGGGGTCAGATGAAATAATAGCACACACTGGTGTGGGACGACGAGATTGGAATGACTGTTCCTTTAAATTTCTCAGAGGTGATCTCACCTGTAAAGGCCACAGCATGACATTGATGTCCCCATTGAGACCATCAGGCTGATACATGGACTCCATCCCCCCAGTGGTGAATGAAAGCATTGCCTTTTTATCCTGTGTTGAGAATGACACCAAACAGCCGCCATATTAGAATGAATATCTCTCCTGGCATTACCAATGTCAAGTGTCACAAGTGTCATCCAACAAATCATTATAGTTTAAACATACAGTAAGTGATTACTGGAAAACGCTGTTGAAAATTGAAACTGACATTCAAACAGTTTTGTGAATATTTGTTAGATGTCTGTCCTGTGTATTAAAAAAAGATATTGTGTTTGCACAAAGATAGACCTGGTTGTGTAAATAGATGATAAACAAAGTGTATCAGACCGATCACCACAACACCATAACACTCTCACAGCCAATCAGCAAGAGGGGGTGTGTCCACCTGCTGTTAGTCACTGTGTTTTGTTATTTTGAGGACGGAGCAATAAAGTGAGAGGTGTCAAATGTGGGTGTCGATTTCAAATATCAACAGCATTTCTCAGAAATCTCACTGAACCTTTAAGCTCTTTGATCGCTTGTTTATTTACAGATTCATACCTTTAAAATCCCATTGTCATACATATTCTGTAGGGTGTAAGCAAATCCATGAGTTAAGACGCGGTCTATCCAGCCCTTCATGATGGCAGGGACATTGAACCAGTAGAGGGGGAACTGCAAATATATTTCAAACCACGTTTTCTTCAGGTCAAAGGTGCAGGTGAAATGAACTCTGGGAAGACAGCGCTGGACGCATATGTTACCTGAAAGATGATCAGCTCCGCCTGCTTCACCTTCTGCTGTTCTTCTGCAATGTCATCAGTCAGTCGACCTTCCTTCCAGGCGACACTCGTCTCCTCATTGTACCGGAAGTGCTCTGGGTTCTTCAGGTCACCTTGAATAGTTACAGGAAAACGTCTTGGTTCAACGCCAGTCTAAAGTAGCATGTTCACAGCATTTTGATGCTCATTTGTGAACGGAAGCAATACAGATAAAAGATGGAAAACTGGCTCATTTTCTCGATGATTCATTTTGAAGGGTCCTCTGTAGTAATCTAATAAACACTGTCCATATTCCTGATTATTATATTGATTCTTATCAGACTGCATTACTGTTTTCTAGAGGCACCTAGATCAGTGTTTCTCAACCAGAGGGTCAGGGGCCCCTGGAGGCCTCAACAGCTTCCTCAGAATGATGCGAAGAATTATAAATGATTTAAAACAAGACAAAACAAGCATCCAAATCAGTCCAAATGCAATGACAGGACAGGGCCTACTAGCCTGTCAAACTATGTATTTGCAAACCTCAACACACCCTGCTTGTATAGGCAATCTTCTGTCATCATTGTATTCATGTTGTGAAAGAGGCGTGGCTTAGGACAGCGCTCTGATCTTATGCTTTCAAAGCTAGCTTGCTATTAGTAGACTCTCCAAAACTTTAAGTCAAATTGTAAAATATTTAATTGGGTAATAATTGTGGGTGTGTGGGGGAGGGCTTTAGATATTGTTGTGGACAATGACTTGAGGTCAAAAAGGTTGAGAATTACTGACCCAGATGCTGTAGCATGTTAACATCTATGCACTTATATTTCCTTTAATACTTGCAGTACAAGTGGGCGGGTGTAAGATATTTGAAGAATCATGTTACAGTAATTTACTATAACAGTAAATTCTTACCTTTTATATCCTCTGCGGTAGCCGTGGCTTTAAAGTTCATAGCATAGAGATCTGACACTAGAACTTTATAACCCTGATCTGTCAGAGCCTCGACCGCGACATCTCGCACCGCAGCGTTGAAGGAGGCGGGACTCTGGTGGGCGTAAACAATCAGTGCTGTTCTCTGTGCTGCACACACACAAAACACACACACACAAAATGTAAGAGTCTTCAGATCACTGACCCACAGTTTGTGAATATTTGCACAAGAGTAGAAAACAGTATCAACAACAAGCAGCTCAACCAAATAATAATTCATCTCCAGCTAAGAAGAAACGTTTTTAGAACATTGGCTAGCATTCTCTAAAAGTTCTCTCAAAGTTCAAAAAACTTCTTGCAGTAACGTTAGTAGAACGTTTTAACGTGATATATCATGTATCAAAGACATTATTCTTAAGTTGTTAGTGGAAAGTTTAAGAACATTTCAAAATGTAAAACCGTTCGAATAACGAGCAGTAACATGAATACGAAACTTCCAGAATGTTCAAAATGATATTTTTTGTGACTTGATGGAAACAGTAGGGAAACATTCTTACAACCTAAAACTACTCGCTGGGTCCAAATCATCTTCTGATCTTCTGACCAAGCATATTTTCTAGAGGAATTTCACTACATGACCGCCATGCTAAGACAACACTGTCTGGTGATAGCAACAGCTGGCAAGCCACAGGCTGTTCCACCGCAGCAGAGCCACAGGCTGTTCCACCGCAGCAGAGCCACAGGCTGTTCCACCGCAGCAGAGCCACAGGCTGTTCCACCGCAGCAGAGCCACATGTTTGGAATGGTGTATAACCTGTTCCGTTTCTGCAGTATTTATACAGTGTACAGAACCAAAATATGCAGCGTACAACAGAGCAAATTGTGCTTAGTCACAATGAATCGCAATACGACACGCTTGACTTGACATCTCATTTCCAGTGTGAGACGTGTTACAAACCTCTTATGATTATATACTGTGTAATGTATATTTCACATACATTAAAAACAGTAGGCAGTGTATACAGAGTCGCAAGAGTACATGAGACACTTTCTTGTAATAGCTGTGTATTCTGCACAGCAGGCAGTAAACAGCAGTACAGTAATACTCTGTTCTAAATATAGCTACAGTATATTAACTGCAAGCAGATGATCTGACAAGGGTGAGCGTTGAGCTACAAGCTGTTTTTGCTGTGGGGTACACATCCATCAAATATGTGTGGAAAAAGTCATCCAATAATCGGTGAGCACTTTATGAAATGCACCTGCTCATTAATGTAAATATCATGCAATAGGAACTGCATGCATGCAAATACGGTGAGAAGGTCAAAGCAAACATCAGAATGAAGAAGAAATATGATTTTGACCGTGCAATGACATGACGGTTTAAGCATCTCTGAAACAGTTTTCCTGGAATTTGTACACTCAGCAGAGTTTACAGAAAACATCCATCTCTGTGGGTGAAGAGGAGAAGAGTCAGACTGACTCTGAATTTTGATAGATTCCTAAAAGGTTCTTTGTTGGACCGCATGGTTCTGTGAAGAACTTTTTTAACATCCTCAGAATCGTTCTGTTTCTTTTTTGTAGTGGATAAAGGTTCTACAGACTATAAAAAGGTAAATAAGAACTGGTTCTTTTAAGAACCTTTGATTGCAAGATTCTTTGCAGAACCAGAATTGGTTCTTTTGTGGCTTCGCAGCAAAGAACCCTTTTATCCAGCTAACAGGGAATGTTCTCATAATGTTGGCTAATGTTCTCCAAAGTTTTTTTCAACATTACCAGAAAACGTTCTTGCCGTAACGTTAGTAGATTGTTTTTACGTTATATATCATATATATCAAAAACAATACTCTTAAGTTGCTAGTGGGACGTTTTAAAAAAAAGAATGATGCTGCTGTTACTGTCACATGACCTCAACACAATGTACATACTGCATAATGGAAATGGAAGGTCAAGGCGTAGGTCACCCAGGTATTTATTACATACAGACAAACTGCATAATATACACACATACACTGCATACAGCAGAAATAACTGACAGCAAGCATAATATCTAAACACAGCCCATGCTGTTGTTAGTTGAATATAGCATTGTGTATTTCAATTTTAAGATCCAAGACAATGACGAAGTAGAATTGTTTGAATTATTTTAAAATAATAAAAATGGTTCAATTTGTGTCTTTTATTAATAAGCCTCTAAGGCCTAAATTCAGACCAATGCAAATTCGGACATGTATCTGAGTAGCAGTATTGCATGAAAATAAAACATTTTTTATCAACTAAACAAAATTATAATTCACAACAAAGGATGAAATAAATTATTTTAGCCAAACACTAACAGACTTAATTTCAATTAAAGAAAATGTAGAAGTATATATTACTCACCCATTGTCTGTGTTAGGAGCCCTGCAGCAGAACAGAGGAGAATAAATGAGTTTCGTAGTTTCTCCAATCAGCTGCTCTTATAAGCTGCTCTCGCGTGACAAGCACGTATGATTCAATCTATTTGGTGTCAGGTGTTGTGTAACCTCTACAGGGAGTTGAGAAGAGAAAAGAAAAAAACAATAGCTAGACTAACGTGTCTGAGTGATTTACTGTACAGATGCAGTGTTTTTGTGTTACTGTGGATATGTGTTTTTGCATATAAAAATACTCTCATATAAAAATAAAAAATAAAAAACTCAAATAAAAATATAAACATATTTGTCAGTTATATAATCAGTTGCCGTGCCTGCATGAGGAAACTGGCTAAATGCATGAATGCACAGGAATGTTATCTAATCTTTTGCTGGAATGTTTTTATTATCCAATAAATGTTTGGTGTGTATCTTTATTACACACTTTATTACAGTAAATCCAGCTAGCAGAAAGCATTCTCAGAACGTTGACTAATGTTCTCCAAAAGTTCTTTCAAAGTTATCAAAAAAGTTCTTTCAGTAATATTAGTAAAATGTTTTTTAACATTATATTATATATCAAAAAGTCTTAAGTAGTCAGTGGAATAAAATGTTACGTTTGTTTAAATAATGCTCTTTTAACGAAGCAGTAACGTTTATGCAACGTCTAAAAAACTGGACGTTTTTAATGTTCTTAGAACTTTTAAATAACATATTTGATGTTTTTAATACATAATGGAAACATTAGGGAAATGTTCTTACAACCTCACACTGTTCGCTGGAAAGGTTTTGTTAGGCATTTAGCATATTTAAAAGCAATAAATAGCTGCAGATCCAGTATATATCTGTTAGTATTGTAGCATACAGTGAAACTAAAACCAGTTGTGGCAAAAACTGGGTTTGTATGGGAGCAGAGGTGCGGATGAGCTCAACTGTAGATCAGGTGAAACAGGAAAGATACGCGGGGATCTGGTTCAGGCGGTTGCAGCTTTGTTGTGTGTTGTCTCGGTTACACTCTAATTGGACATCAGGGGCAAAGGAAACCGAAACCAGTTCCACGAAAAGACAACAATCTGTATCACGTGAGCCGGAGTAATCACCTGTTAACCAGCTAACATGTTTAGGTTGTATGAATGTTTCCCTTCGAGGCCGGCTCTACGCAGGGGCAAGAGGGGGCAGCGCCCCCTCAAATCAAAATTTTGAAAACTTGAGGAAGCACATGTTAATGTACTCACCAAATGAATATATTACAAGTTGACAATATGATTTGAGGTAGCGGAACACGGAATACGGTATTAGATTTTGCTCACGTCTCTGTCCCTCCGCTGTGTGTATTCATTCACAGGCTGCAGCACACGCGCGCACGCGCACACTCCTCCCCTGAGCCCTCGGTAAACATCCAATCACCGTCCGTATGCAAATGAGGCTGACGTAGTGTTGTGTGGGATTTCAGCGCGGTCGACTTGGAAGAAGCTGCAGCGTTTGTTCAGTGACAACAAGCACAGCGATGAGTCCACGTCCGCTGAATGTGACAGACTGAAGACAAATTACTGTTGTCTGACACACCCGCCCCATCCTGTAGTTCTATACTGCTTTGTTTCAAATAATCACAGCAGTTTTTACAAAGCCAGCTTACTTACTTTCCACTCGGGCTTTCATCAGCTCACAAAGAGAAAGTTACTTCTGCAATGCATCCATTTTTCAGAGCTTTTAAAAAGTGTAGTGCTGCTCCTGCCTATACTAACAGTAGTAGCACTGATACTGCTGCTAGTACATCAGAGACAGCTGCTACCAGTAATGCATCAGCAAGCACTGCTTCTCCTGTTCCTCCCCCAACATGTGCTGTCCCAGAGCAGCCTGCTCAGCTACCCAGTGACTATAGGAGACTGTTGTTGTAGAGTGGATTGGAGAGAAGAGAGCTGTTCATTTACCATAAAAAAAACAAAAAACAAAACAAAACAATATGATCTGTTCTATTATTTATAAGACAACCTTTCAGTTTTGTAAATATTCTAGTTATAGTGTGTTAAGTCTTACTTTAGGGTAAACGTTTTTGAGAATTAGACCAACCAGCTAAGATAAATGTTATGTCGTTGATTGATAAAATCTGGATTAAGGATATTTTATTTAATTTTTATTTTTCAGTTTCCCCCCCTGAGGGATTGCCACCTTATTGTGGTCAGGGGGTTTGCGTGCCTCAGTGACCTTAAGAGCTATACCAGCAGGAGCTCAGTCTTCAAGTGGCAAAACAATGCTTGAACATGATGTGATGCCCCCTTCACATTTCTGACTGCCCCCCCATATGTGCCTGTCTAGAACCGGCCCTGCTGTATCAGTTAGTCTTGAGAGTCAACTAAAGAAAGATGTTCTGTGCAAAACATCATAACTTATTTTTGTTGGAGAATCTCTAACTGGAAACACAAAAGTTGAGTATTATCATTGTGTATGAGTTTGAGTATTATCTGTGTGTGCAGAGGAATAATGCTGAATGTGATTTCATTCCACTCATGGGTCATGTGATGCGTAATGTGTCTGACAGCTCCTTTCTAAATGAAGGCCAAGCTGACTGTGTGTAAGACTACAAACAATTCCATACGACTCATTTTTTGATGGTGAAATTGATATTGCTCAGATGTTTTGTTAGATCTTCGTCGCTAGGTGGCAGTATGATATAATTTCATTATAAAACAGGCCAACGGTTCAGTACACTAAAGTTCATATTTATATTAAGCAAGCAGTTTAGAAATCAATA
>JAZGTJ010000948.1:0-71067 GCA_036877575.1 Botia almorhae
CATGTACATACATGCAGCTCAGATTTTATTGTAGCCCAGTTTGTGCTGAATACAGTGTTATCAAACTTTAGCCATTTATATGTTCATAAGCACCTGAAAAAAACACAAATGTCAGAGCATGTCAAAACTTCTCCAGGGCCCCAAAACACCCTCGGACCCCAGAGGGTTAAAGCAAAATATCTATCATTCCTAGTGGTTGACTGTAGTATAGGTGATGGGAGCCTGAATCAAATGCCTTCAGTTTTGTAATAAAATGGAAAAAGTATAAACATTAAACATAATGTTAAGCCAAAATTAGATTTTTATTTGATTTTCTTCTTGGGGGTCCGGCCCCCAAAAAGACTGTCTGGTAAAACTCTGGCCCTCTGACAAATATAGTTGATGACCCCTGCTGTATGTTCTCCTCTCTCAAAGTGCTACCTACTGCATTACTTTTATAACAATGTTCTTTTATACTGTTCAGTTCTAATCTACTTTAATTGTATTAAGTAGGTAAACAATAGATATTTATCCATTCACAATAATTTTCTGGTCTCTATCTGGCTGAGTATTGAACTGTTCTGCGGGTCTAATGGATGGTATAGCAAATCTGGTTAGATTTTAAGGTGATGTGTGTAATTTCTTGATGTTAAATACTTTCTCCTATGTGAAATGAATATGCAGAGATAACTGCAAGTAAGCTGTTTATAGGGTGAATTCCCTGAAAACACCATGGTGTTGTTGTGTTAACAAAACATTCTGTTTGTTTGAGTATCCTGACCAGCCCGAAACAGCAACACAACTCAACCAATGGCATGTTTGAGTGGGGCAAATTGTTTGTCTGACCAATGAAAGACAGGGATAGTGCGTCTTTGCAACTCCATTTTATTATGCTAGTGGCATAGAAATTATGCGCTCAATGTACAAAGATAAAAGAGATTATTTAATACAATTTTGCCTGTGTAGTTGTGTATACTGTATGTATAATGTGAAGAAACATGTAAGTGAATAAACAGAATGTAATATAGTCTATCACAGGATGAGGTAGGGTTTATGCAGTTTATTTAGCCCTATAACCTATGAAAGATTTTTTAGCCATTCTGTCTTTACCAACTGGGGATATATGTGTATTTAATTAACCCAGAGTACTAAAAATACTAAAATAAAAGCCTATGTGGTATTGTGGTATAGTGATTTACAGCACAGTTGGTATTTGTCATACTCATGGATCATGAATGTAATCATTTAGGGCCAAAGTCTGAATTGGAACTAAATTGGCCATATCCTGCAGGATGTTGAATTTTGAATGACAAGAATTGGAATATACCCAATTGCAACTGTCACACAATTAAGAAATTTCAGTTGTGACCATTTGGTCACAATTTGGACAAATGCCTTATGCCTATTTACTTCCTGATACGTGGAATAGATGTTTACCTCAGCCATTAGACATATTTCTCCACACCAAGTTCAGTAATGTCAAACAACACACAAACAAAATTTGATGTTGTAATAGCACCATCCATTTCCATCACATTGTTTAGTTGTGATGTTGTAGCTCAACTGTGTATGGCGTTAGCTACGCCAGGGTCATGGGTTTGATAACCAGGAATGGCCTGACAAAATGTATCATTTTGGACAACAGATGAATAGTGAGTGTTTTCAGAGGCAGCAGGTGAGTGGTGGGCCATTTAAACAGTGCAGTGACAATGATAGCTGATATATTGCCAGCTACATATCTCAGTAATGTGGTCTTTGAACAAATAGAGAGCCATAAAGATCATCCAGCCGTAATATGTTCCCTTTCTGTTTTGTATGTCTATTCGTGTGTGTTTTAGTAAGAGCAGAATCAAATAAAAATGCTTCTCCAATGAAATTAATGAATTTAAAATATGTTTGACGGTTTTAAATGAGACCTTTACTGTACAGCTGTCAAAATAAAACCTTAAACGCATAAAGGGCTCCTTAAGATCAATTTAATTACAATTACACAGAAAGCATGACAGTTTAAGAAAGCTGTGTTGTAAAGTTGTCTCCTTTTGTCTGTGTTAGCATATTCTCCTGGCCTTCAAATTCGTCTTGGCATTCGTCATTCCAGATGTTCCGAAACACATCCAAATCCAACTCGCCAAGCTGGACTTTGATTCTCTAGAAGCGCTAAAGAAAAAGGTGAGTACACTTTCTAATTACTGCATATGTAGTCCGTTTTGGTTCAACAGAGCCAGGAAGCGGGAAATATGACCATCTCTGTGAGGGTCCTCACCAGGAAGTATTATAATGCAAACAGTGAAGGGCATATATGCCATTGTTGACATTACAGAGTCAACAACGCTGGTCTGGTCTTCATAACCACATAGTACGGATACAGGACCCATTATCTGCTCAGGGAAGCAGAGAGCAGCATGAACACGCTTTCTGATCATTAAATGATCCGGAGAGACCTTTGTACATGCTGTGCTGACTTACAGAGTGCGTGTTTAGGTAGTGTTTGCTAATGAGGTTCAGCCATTTAGACAGATGTTTATCACCTCATATATGGAACAAAGAATAGGTCACTCTCCAACACACACAGTGGTCTGCTTTATCAGACAAACTGACTTAATTATGAGAAACAATGCTTTGTTTTTCTTTATAGACAGGCTGTGTTCAGATTGAAATACTAGCATACTGCTTACTGCATACCATGCAGTATAGACTGCATATGGTTTTATATAACAAGAATTATGCACCAATAAACATTTCAAACAGTAGTATGTTATACTGTGGTCACATGACCTCATTACTTTGTACTGCCTAATTTAGCGTGTGGCATCCAGTTATTATTTTAGAAATAAATATGCACTTGTAATCTCATATATATGTCTTCATTTTTGGTTTTACAATTAAGTAAATCAAACAAGATGTTTAAAAATCAGCTGTTAAAAATCACAGTTGATATTACTTCTGGTTTGTTTGTCACACAAATCGGAAGTGGAAAGACAAGTTAAGCACATTGCATTGTGGAATACAGTATCACAGTATGCACAGAATAAATACTATATAGTGCAGAAAGTAGCATGGGTACTAGTATGTAGTAGAACGTAGTGTTTTTTTAAACACAGCTAAATGCAACATATCATGGAGCTTTAAGAACACTCTTATTACATTTTAAAAATCCATCAAAATAAGTTGTCATCAGTATATCTGTAAATGGAATTTTACTGTTTTACAAAGGTCTGGGCAGCTGGTACCATGTTAATTTATTGTTTAGACACATCAACCTTATCTAGATTTACAGCCTCAGTTAGACGATTTCCACAATAAAACCGAGGATTTATGTGATGAAAATTTAGATCACAGTCCCACTTCTAAAAGAGAAAAGGTCATGATGTATTATAGACAATTTTTTAATGCTTTCATACTATGTCTGTGAAAGTGACAGCACTGACTTTTTTTAACCGGATTGGATGGCTTTATTTCACCAGAGCCGAGCCCTTGTTCGGTAAGTCTGTTGCCATGGCTCTGGTTATATGGCACAGTTGGATTGTGAATGTCAATGAGCTGGTGTGTGCTGTTGGCATCCAGTGTTATCTTTAATGTGGCCTTGTGTTTATTTCCTTTACTAACAGCAGATAAGATGTGTGTGATATGGCCTCCCTTGCCTTATAATTAATGTGGATTATAATGTTGCTACAAAGTTAATTTTGTACATTATGAGCACTGCTGTACTGGATTTGCATTAGCAAATCACAACAGCAGTATGTAACAACAAAACATGGACTTTGGAATCAGTGCGAATGATTACAGTGAAATGTGTATGATAATTAATAAACTAACTAAAAATAGTTAAGTTAATCTTAAATCATGATGACTAATCAGATTTAATTAAAAGTTGTATAGCTTCTATTAACTCAGTTGTAGTCACCATCTTATTTGTTTTTGTGAATTAACTTACCCAAAATAAGAAAATAAGATTCATTGTTAAATGCTGATAATGTTCTATGTAAAGAAACATACTAATTGACATAATTAGTAGTTGTAAATTAAAGTGGCTGTAGGTGGTTATTGAAGCATACGTGTTAGCCATTCAGAAAATCTGGAAGTGAGTCAGAGACATTGCTCTGTTTGAGCAGGCAGTACATTTCTGACTCAACTAATGGTGTGAGTTTAGTTGAGTCAGACTAAAAGTCAGACTTTTTTTATCCAGTGAAAGAGGTTTGTAATACCTGAAGAAAGCTATATGCTCGCATTTCAAATTATCTTAATAGTGTCTCTTAGGTTCCAATTGAAGCTGGTATTTTTTAATTCTGTTTGGTGCCTTTACAAAACTGAGGGCTTAATGGGTATATTAAAAACGTCACGAGGGAGCGATCTCTACATGCAGTGAGAACATAAGAACAACAGAGAAAATACCGTTCTCCTTACGAAATCAAAGCAGCACATCTGCTGCTATGATGGAGCACTTGGCTGATGAGCCGCGATGAAGGCGGGACTCCATTGAAGGTTCATTCGTCTAACATTTCTTTTAATTTAGCCGGGAGACGCAGGTCGTAAAACACGTATTGATTATGTTTCAAAATGACTGAAGACATGATGTTTCAGGGCCTCTGCCCCTTCGCTTCTCTTTGCAAACTTCACCCGACACCATCCCGTCCCTCTGCTAGTGCTGCCGATGCGTCTTCACCGAAGCCTCTTCATCAGCATGATAGACAGCAGCTAATCGTTCCAACTGCCTCGGCAAGATCTGTAAGAGCTCAAAAGTGCCGACTGCAGTTAAACATTTGGTCAGTGATATAGAACTGCCGGACCTAGGGGGAGACGCTTGGTCCAATGGTTTGAGTGCGCTAGTGATGAGCTAGCAACAACGCTTTTTAGTTGTATTTCCATGTGTTCAGCAGCTTGAGATGGCGAAGACAGCCATTGGGAGGAAAGCTCCTGCTGCTCAAGGGCAAAGGGACTTTGAAAATAGTCTGTATCTGTGGCAACAGTGGAAACCCCCTGTTAGTGGCCAGTGTGTGGAAATAAGCCTCCGTAAACGCTATAGCATTGAACCATTAAGGCAACTGCTGATTTTAGCCTTTCCATTTTCTTGAACAATCTCTGTTTAACTCCTAACAGCTGTATGATTGGCTGATAGGAATGGATAAAGATACAGGCCAACAATTTCGATTAGAGATGCAGTTTCAGTAGATCACACAGGTGATTTGATCAGTGAAATTAGATCTGTTTTTTAGGAACATCAATGGAAAACTGCTGGAGTTGTGTTAATACAAAACTGCATTTTATCTCACTTTATGTCAATGTTTGAGCTCAATGGAAGTGTTCCCTTGGAGATGATATAAATAAGGAGAGATAAAGAGATACTGTCTCACAAAAGATGCTGGTGTCTATATTCTCATCCGTAAATTCATAAACAGATTTGATTTGTACCTCATACAAATCAAATCGGTGACTATTGCTTTCACAATATTTGCTTCTCTTTTTTCAAATCATCCTGTATTTTGCATTCATTTTGTGCCCAAAGTTAGTTTTGTTGACTTTCAGAATTGAAAATTAATGTTTTGACAGTTTTTTTTCCAAACAGATGCTTTTAGCTTATTATTATACAATGTGACAGCAGAAATTTTGGACACTATTATTTTTTTAGAGGACAGTGGGAATGGTGAGAGAGAAAAAGGGGAATAGGATTCAAACGCTGGCATCATGTGTCTGGAAGTTTTTAGAAGCAGAGCTCCACGCTCTTACAGAGTGGAAAAATGTGCAAAATTGTAGTGATGATGGACATTGTCATGTTCAGACTGCTTTTGCATTACTTCTTGACCACTGTCACAGGAACAAGTGGGCTTTTTGAAGCAGTCTGTCAGCTTGCTAAAGTCCAGGAGAATATGACATGTCCTGTACTAACGTTTTAGTAATGTTGGGGGAACTAAAGTTAACATTGTCAATGTAGCCAACTTAACTTTGTTGGAACAGAGGGAGAATTGACAAATTATGAATCTGACAGTGAGTAGGAAGCTCTCGGCACGTTGATGGTTTTCTCATACATTCTTAAGCTACAGTCAAGAATCATCAGATTGTGTTGATTCACACAGCTGTTCATTTTCTAAGGTTTGATTGACCCTGAGCTTGCGCTTGTATTTGAGTGCAGTTGTTAACATGAGTGATAGAGTGTTGATGTTGCACAAGCTCTAAAGCTTTTAAAAACCCTGCCTCCTCATATAATCAATACTGACATGTCCAGTCAATTATCCTAGATTGCCAGGACCTCCCCTGAAATGCTGAAAATTTGCCTCAGACAGACTGAAGTGCACAGTGACCCCCTTTGTGTAAACTCTCGCTCTTAGTAGTGCTAATTCAGCCCAGAGGAAGAGGGGGATGTGTCTCCAGAGATGGGCTCCTGCAAATCTCTGTGTACATCGAAGTAAAATTGACTGTCTGTATGAATAGATACAGTGTCTTAGAGAGGGATAAAGAAAGAGAAAGTCCCAAGTTTTCATAATTCATTATGAATGAATTACCAGGTTAATCGGCTTGATGGAATTCACATGATTTTACTATAATAATGAGCACTGAAATGAAGGTAACATGAACTTTGACTAGAACCAGACAAAAAAAGAATATTTAAAAAAAACTATCAGGAGATCACTGTGTATAAACAACTGCTATGGAGCTCTTTAATTATTTAATGGAGTTTTTGTTCACTATAGCGTAAGGGACATTATAAGTGATGCTGAGTAATTGTAGAATTACTGAGACGCATTGTAGAATTTTTTCAGTGTCAGCAACTTCAGCCCTATTGATCTTTGTTTTGGGCTGAAAAGTTAATTGCACCTAACACATTTCGCTGAGAATATAATGCGGGTCCTTTTTTTAAAGATAAAACTTGTTGCTATAATGTTTTTAAAAAACCTGTCAAAATAGGAAAGTTTTAGTCCTACCATAGCAGTGCCTCCACTCGTACAACTCATCTGAGTCTGGCCTGGTGCTGTTTATAAAGTCAAATGCTGAACTGAGATCAACTTTTCTATTTTATATCTTAACCTGTACGACATTTTAATGTCAGAAAGAACTGATGCTTTATCAGTCTAAATTACACCATGACCATGCAACATTCTGAAAATAATTCTAGTCTATTTCTGAAGATTATAGATTATAGATAGTACTGCACCAATAAGATTGATGCCAACCACCAATAAAAAGATTATAGATTATACAGATAACGAGAAACAGACACCAGATTTGTACATATTAGCGAATTCTGTACACAGGCTTTGTGTTTCTGACCTCATTTCCTATTAACCTTAAATCAGATTAAATCTCTTTATTATTGTTTGCATTCAAAAATAAGTTTCATGTTTTTTTTGTCTTTTCAGAAAATACTGGAAGTTGCGGAGACATGAAGCACTGATAACTGACATATGACAACAGAAGAGGTGAACGAAGTCCAATAATTAAATTGCTGAAGGTGTGCGCATACTGTACTCAGTCAAGTGTTACATTTACCTGATATTAAATGCACTCCTTGCCATATTATTTACATAAATGGCTTATTGACATCAAACATATTTAAATATGACACAGGTTTTTTTTTATTTCCTTTTCCTGTTATTGCATTTGATGCATGCACATGTTAATTCAAGTTTTCTCTTAGTCAGTATACTGTTACTGATATGATGCAGGTGCAATGTTTAATGGGGTCAGGTTGTATGCTTTGGTTAGTTTTCAAAGTATGCTGCATTTTGTGACTAAATGTTGAAGTCTGTCTAAAATTTGTTGGTACAGGATATGGTTTGAAGAAATTATTTATCAGAGCCTAAAAATCCAACACAAGGATTTATTGTCATTTTGTGTCATTTGAAATTGACTGGTTTCATTCACTTACATCTCTACCAAAGATTGAGCTGTGCCTTATAACATCACTGTATCATTCAGCTGTTATGACTTTTATTGATATCATGTTCACCCTGTGCTGTACTTAAAGATAAGCATTTTCATAATTCTCAGCCTGAAAATAAAAAGTATCACATGTTCCTTGTCTTTGCCACATCCTTTAGAAATGGGAGTAAGATGTTCTTGATTAAGCCCTTTAGAAGTTGTTTCAGAAGGTGTCGGATTGACATGACTTTCAAATGACTGTGTATGTTCCATTAGTATTTTCCGGAAATGTTCTTGCATTTATTATGCTTCATTTATCATAATTCTGCTCAGTAATTTAATCAAGTCAATTCTTATTCATGTCCTTGACAACACAAGAGCAACATAAGAGATTCTTATGATGATTTTGCCCATCTGCATAATGATTTATATTCACTTCATGTTTATAAAAAGAGTCTTGCTTGCTTGAAATGTTTCGTCAATGGTTTTAATTTTTCACTGACTGTATCTATTAACACATTATGGTGAATATTCTGAATAAAGCATCTACACGAAACAGTATTCAAATTAACAGGCATATATACCAGTGGTCTTTTTTCTGAAAACTGAAATGGCTTAATCATTAACATGTTTACTTATGGGATATTGGAATACGACCAAATTCTGAGTAACAGAATATTGCTGTGCACCTGAATGCGGGCATTCATTATCTAGCCTTGACATTAATATGGAAGCTGTTAGTTAAATTTGCATGACTAATAACAAAATACCTATAAAAACAGGATTAATAGCCAAACAGGGGCAGTGATTGTCCTCCTAGAGCTGAAGACTGACCACAGTGTTAGTGCAGCAGTGCAACCAGCCAACAGTCTCCTCAAAAGACTAGTTAAAGAACTGCTTGTCACACTGATGCTGTCTCAGCAGTTTCCAGTAACGACACTGACAATATGCAGATTGTATCTGTTTGTGCACGCTCAAGGTGCTCCACTGACAACATACAGGGTGTGTGTTTGACTGTTTTCCTGATGCTGTACATGCACTTGGAGGGATATGCGTGTATTTGTGACACCCCTGAAAAACTCTCTTGGTTACTCGAGATGACTTGGCAGCACAAGTAGACAGTAAATCAGGAAAACCTTTCAGCAGCAGGAGCCTGTGGGCTCCCAGCAGTACCTGCTCATGTTAACTTCTGTACACCAAATGGTCAGTGAAACACTTTTTCCCCATTATACTGAAAAGCACAGACAAATAAACTGTTGTGTGATTTAACAGAAGATTCATTGAACAGGGCCAGACATAGGGAACTAAATACTAGAAAACTGCTTGAGTCTTGACTTTTTTTTATTACAATGAAAATCAGTATATTAAAGTGAAATTATTGGTGTAATATACCATAGCGATATCTCAAAAATATGTCTATCACATCACAGCAATGTGAGCCAATGTAAGTACAATGCAAGTTACAATCTGAATAAAAATCCAGAAATGTTCCAGTCTAGCATTTTGTGCAAACAATTTGCAAAATATACACACACGCCTGCTTATCTAAATGGGGACATTCCATAGACTATTATAGTCCTTATTCAAAGCTAGTTATAAACAATATAACCTAACCCACACAGAAATACAATTTGTTGATTCATACTGTTTTTACAAATGAAAATGTCCCCAATAGGAGATATTTCCCTAATATATGGTTAAGTAAACCCCCACCCCAACACACACGCATGCATGCAAAAAAAAGAACAAATCAAGGTTTAAAGACAACATGTTTCACATTTATTTTTGGACATCACAATAGCTATATGTAACTTTTATAGACAAGTTTCAGCAACAGAACATTTATTCATTTTGCTTGTTCAAAGATTTTTTTTTCTTTTAACGTCAGTACATGGTTTGGTCCTGTCATCTTA
This sequence comes from Botia almorhae, assembly GCA_036877575.1. Taxonomy (NCBI): domain Eukaryota; kingdom Metazoa; phylum Chordata; class Actinopteri; order Cypriniformes; family Botiidae; genus Botia; species Botia almorhae. The sequence continues at coordinate 9,747 of JAZGTJ010000948.1, forward strand.
TGGTGCTTCTTTTCCTCTGAATGGACATGGATCAATAATGTCAAATGCACAACACATGCACATGTCGTTAAGCTGCGTACGTTAGGGTAGGACAAGGTCAGAGACTGACATTATAGCACTGTTTTCTTTTCAACCTCCCTTGCTCTGTATTTGACACTCATATCTAATAAGGCTATATTACAGCTATGAACAAGAAGTCCAACACTGCATTTCTAAGTATAGAGCACCATATTTACACCTATATTTACAGACTTTATTCTAAAAACAAAAGGACAAAACAAACAGAAATACAAATTTTTCGGTCAAGTGAGCCATTTAAAGGATGTACAGGTTTGAAATATGAAAACAAAACAGAAACTATATTTACATTTAGCTGCAACTTATAGCTTATTGCAAATGCCCTTTAAAAACCTCACACCCAATCCTCTTTCACACTCACAATCTGGTAGAACTTCTAAATATACCAGGTGATGGTCACCAACTCTTAATGTCATCTTGAAGTCATGTTTTCTGAAAGAGTGGCCATTCACAGAATATAAGATTTTCCATATCTATATATTATCAGGTGACCAGTTGACAAAACAGCCCTGTTTTATCCCATCTGGAAGCCAAGCGAACGCCCACATCCCCCACAGCATTTTTAAACAGCAGTCCTTTAAAAAAAATAAAACTTTTAAAAAAATATATGTACATACTTATAAACAGCCCATAAGGCCAGTCAATTCAGAGACTGGTATATACAGTAACTCAAAGCTGAACAGTACAAGAACAACAGGAGTGAGATGGCCAAGATTGGGAGCTGCAAACGAAAACTATTTTTTAATTCAGAGGAAGTTCTTTTATGATTAAATAAATTTTGTTTTGCAAGAACACTTCTCATTAACTACTTAGTACTGCACAGGTCATGTGTGCATGCTTGATTTCACTGCAGCAGAAACAGCCCTGTATATACCTTTTCAAGGTAACTGTAGACTCACTTCACAGTGCAATTTTAATTTTAATTATAATTTGATAAAAACTAAAATTAAACATTTACATCTGGGATTTAAATTTGGCAATATAATATTACTCTGATTTTACAAAGTGGATTACAAAATTTGCCAGCTTTAACTTGTATAAATTGCACTTAAATCTAAAAACTCCTTAAGTTCTTAACCTTAAGAAGAACAAATCCTAAGGGGAGGTATGATGTAAATAAACTTAAGTGACAATATAATGTGACAACGTAAATTATTTAACATTTTCTAGGTTATCCCCTAACCCCTTTCAGAAAACTACCCATTGAGAATTTCCTTTATTAAGTTTTATTTGCAACTGATTGTCAGTAATCTCAAAAGTTTAGAACTGAAACATTTTACCAGTGAAATGAAACAAGCCAACAGCACTTTAAAAATTGTGATTTTGGATAAAAATAGGGTTGGTTCCTCACTATTGCTTTTACTTTAATACCATTTAAACTGTCTCTGATACTCAAATAAAATGTACATCAGTCTTGATACTTTTATTTAGGTTGGGCCGTCTTAAGTGCTAGTTTTATAAACTGCCATGTTCTGCTCTGTCATACTTTGGTCTTAATTTAAATATCTCACTTTATTAAAGGTCATTTTATTTATACATACACAGTTTCCACTCTTGATTGATTGGGCCATGTTAGAACCATGGAATTCACATTAAGAGCATGTTAAGGGTATAAAAGCTAAATAAAAATGACTTGAAAACAAATATCAAATTCCATTAGTCTAATGGAACAGAACAATAACACATACACAAAAAGAAAAAGCTAGCAGCGTGCACTTCATTAAAAACCAATGGGTCCACAAGAAGAAACTTAATAAATAAGTTGTCTGAATGGTTAAGACGACATAGAAGGCAGGTTTAAAGGTCAGATTGGGGTGAAGAGGTCATATACAGCTACTGGTGGAGAACTTAAGTTATCAATACGCTACAAATGTGGCAATAGAACAATCGACTCTGTGACCCAGCCATGAAATGCCATCATATGACCTGACAGCAGCTGGCCTGGGCTGAGGCACAGAGAAGCCCATCCCGGGGGCTTCGCTGAATGTTCACGGAGATGGTCTTTTCACACAGAGGTAGCTGGAGAACATTGTTTTTCAAGTTCCGATTATTCTCCTTAACCAGACCAAGTTCATTCAGCATGATTGATGTCTGATCTGGATAATGCTCCGATGCCCCAACACTACCATTCAAGGCAGGGTTAATCACTTTGTCCAGACTGCTGTTGGAACCAATGCACATCTTCCAGGAGGACTTCTCCTGGACTTTAATGTTGGAAAGGCTCTGAGGATCAAGGATAAACCGCCCTCCTCCTCCAGAGCTGCGATGCTGAAACTGCGAACTCAAGCACAAACTCATAAGTTTTAGACTCTCTACTAGTTCCCCAGCGCTCCGAGCTGCACTACGTGTTGAGCCAGATGAAGCATTATTGTTGCTTCGGGAACAGCTGGAAGGGCCTCCTTGACCTTTTGTATCCCCACCACCTCCACCTGTACCACCACTATTCCCTCCTCCTCCTGGAGGACTTTCCTTGTCTGGTTCGGAGTTACCCTCCCCAGGTGGTTTACTCTGCCCTCCACTGCTACCACCCCCATTGCCCCCAGAGTTTCCAGGTGGGCCCTCACTACTGTCTCTGCGGTTCCAGCTGTAGGTAAACCCTGTGTCTTTGTCTAGACGTCTGCGGTGGCTCTCAGAGTCATCGTCGCTGGTTTCTGAGCTGGAACAGCTTGATCCACGGCCCTGACTCTTGCGCCGATGATAGCGTTTTTGGGCTGTGCCAGGAGACGCCATGTTCATCTTCAACCGGCTAAGCTTAGGTGGTAGACTTTCATCCATGTCGAAGTCATCATCTGACTCACCCTCTTCCTCAAAGATCTGATTCAGCACCGGGGCACTTTTGCGAGAAGTAAGTCGGTTGGTGATGGACGGTGGCTTGCGCCGCAACACCACTTGGGCAGGCAATGGTGAAGGCTCCTGTTCTTCTTCCTCATCCTCTTCCACTCGAAAAAGGAAGGTCCGTTGCTTTGCTGAAGCTGATGCAAGAGGTGCCATTACCCCAGTCTTGAGGGGGTTTGGGGGGAAAGCAACAGGTGCAGCAGCACTGCTGGAGGCTTCACTAGTCTCCTCTCTACGACCCACTTCAAGAAGTCCTTTACTGCGGTGACCGTTTAGCAGGTTCTCAGTGCTGCGAGCTGGAGATTGTGGACCCCCAGCATGAGAGATGGAAGAGGAGGCTAAACTGTCCTCAATATCCTGATGTATGTCACTTTTGGTCGGCCATGACTGCCTGCAAAAGAGAAAAGGTCCCTTGACGTCAATGGCAGAAAAGGAACTAACAAAAGGACAGCTACAGATTCTGCATCAGAGTACAAGCTTAATAATATACAGTAATGGAAGACAATATCAGAAATCACTTTTAAAGCTCTGGAGAGTGCCTTACAAAAACAACATTCATGACAGTCCTTGACCAAAAACAGACTTATTTTCTGTGCCAAACACAGGGCAATTCACAAGATTCAGACCTGCTTCAACTTGCTTTTAATATATCTACTTGTATCCTTATCCTCCATTTACACAATATGTCTACTTTCTTGCTATGGAAAAAATAATCTGGCAAGATATATTATGCATCTGAATCAAAAAAGCTTTATGTTTAGAAAATGTTGTCTACCAAAACTTGTTTATACATTTCTTACATTAGCAAGACTCTTAATACATTTTCTGGCATATGATGATAAAAATGGGGCAGAGTTTGGCCAAGACAAATTAATGAAACTTCTGCTTTGTTTATAAGTCAAATGGATAATAAGTCAAAAGGATGGTAAACATTTCCAGATCTATTATCATCATGTACACTAAGGATGAGAGAAGAATGCAAAGATATGTGGGAATTCCTGTAGAACATCAGTTTGCACTCCCTCTAAATTCAAAAATATCCTTCCAGACAGAATTAATTTGCTATATTTATTACTTGGTGAGGGGGAAATGTTATGTACACAATTCTGATGACGTAGTATAGAATAGTCTGTAAACTCCTGTCTTCCTGGGGCAACCTGTCACTGTGATCTGTTACCTAGGGTAACCTGCCCAGGGTCAATTACCCAGAAGCAAAAACTCTGAAAAACTCAATGGGCTTTTTTATTCTGTTAATGTTTTTGTTTAGATTCACAGAAAAAGCGCTTGTTACCCTCTCATGCTCCTGTGAGTCACTGAATGCTTGACAGCAGAGGTCAGACACATACAGTGCCTGTGTGAGCCCGGCTGGATCCTGTCGACTGTTTCCTCTTTTCCCCTCCCTTTATTATCCTCCTCTCCTTCCTTCTTTCCACATCCTTTCATTTCATTTCTACATTTCTAGGTCAGTCTAAACTGATTTCGGCCTTGTCTCATAAACACATTTGTCACCCTGTGTAGGGTTCAGAGCATGTGCTCACACAAGACTGAGAACAGACAGAGATCTTGACATCCAGCAGAGCTGATCTCTCAGTTCATCTGACAGGGAATTGTGCCTGTCCGAACAAAAAACTGCTGCACAGAACTGCTGCAGACTGTGCATGGCACTACAGAGCAGAATAATCATTTCAAATCATGTCATTTTTGCAGACTTTCAATGACAGTAAAAAAGTAAGATCAACACTGTAAAGGATTTGCGTTTTAAACATACTGGCATATGAATCAAGTATTACTTGGGGAAGCCTATTTAATCATAAGGTGCGTCTACTGTTTTTTGTATGAGTGACATTTACTATCAGTTTACATCAATGTTCCTTTTTTTTATTATAACTGCACCTGCACTGAGACAAATTCTTTGGTGAGTTCACTAACATAACCATAGGTCTGCAAAGATCTCATTCATCTAAATCCTCCACTGTCTGACCTTTCAGAGGACAAAGAGAGAAAAAAAAGAGAGGATAAATCTGATTAAAACAAAAGGAACTAAAGACATTCCAAAGAATGGCCATGGCATTCTAAACTAAAGCTACTGGAAATGAATGTTCAAGTCCGGGGAGGGATTCAAAGTCTGAATTTTTGAATTTAAAACTTTTCCCTCCAGGTTTACGTTCTAGCCATGAAGACAAAATGTTAGCATTTCAACCAGATGGTTGAAGCTAAGAATTGCTCCTTATCTGAGAACTGAATGAGTGCTGGCAAAGTGTTGCATTTTGTCTACCGGCCTAAGAAACCTAAGAGAGCTGCTCAATACATAGCTAAGCATTCTCCTCAGGACAAGACACAAGTTTCCACATGAGAAACAGCAGATACAATTTAAACCCTTGGTGGAACAGAAGTACCTGAAGTGGGCCTTGATATTACTGGGGCTGGAAGAACGAGGTTGCACCTCCTTCTCCTGCTTTTCCCTCAGGATACGTTCAGCCAGCAGAAAGTAAGTAGCAGTGATGTGGTTATACTTGTTTGTCTCCAGGGCTCTGGAGAGACAGCAAAGAAAAGACAGACAGTCTAAGAACAAAACACTAGTTCAGACAACACATTTTAATGTGTCAGAAAGAAGCGCATGTCAGAAACAAATGTCTATTAACATGAGTAAATTTCAGTTCCAAAGGCAAACAATCCTTAAACAGGACAGAAAAATGGCATCGATTTTACATTATCAATTTGACAGATGAAGTCATCACTCAACCAGAAACTCCATCGCAAGCACAACTTGAGCAGGATGCTTTTCAGTGGTAAGTTTAAACTTAATATGTGGTACATTACAAGATGTCATAACAGTGTTATTGCATTTCTAATTTATTGAAACACATGTTAAACTGTAACAGAATGCCCAGCTGAAACTGAAAAACAAACTAAAAACCAGTCGTCATTAAGTACGACAGGTAGTATAATTAAGTGTCTTCTCAACATGATGCAAACACAGTTACCAGAACAAGTGTTTGAGGGTGTGTCAGAGTAAACGTTGTTCGCGGGCAGTCAGTGAAGACAATAGGTGGGGGCATTATAGGACAGAGATGTGAATAGCTGATGACTCATTAAGGTGATTGAGACTATTCTATTAGGAGATAATTATTTATCGTACACTTTTAGATTTACAATTCTGGCAGTTTACGTTCACAGACAACTACATTACACACTGCAATGGTAGGTAATTTTGAAAATTTTAAAGCATAATGGGGCAATTTAACAACCAGAAACCCACATGGCTCAAGAAATCTGGGTGTGATTTTGATTTTAATGGTTCTGGTTTTTGGTTATATAATTAAAAATAATGCTACTTTTTGTAACATACTGTCATTTAAAAGTAACATGTTTTATGGTAAACTACATTCAACAACAATATGAGCAAACAACAACAATGAACCACCAGTCAGTAATTGAAACTCAGTTGAAGTTCTCAGTTTACTTTGATATGAACTGGTTCTGTTAACTTATCAAGATGGTGAGTCTGGGCAGGTCAGCAAAGACTACACTGCCCTCAGTGACTACATCACAATGAGTGCAAACAAATTAATGAGTATTCAGCAGCCAAAAATTCATGCAGTAACAATCTTCTGGAGATTTAAAACTACTGTATTCAAAGCTCAGTCCTCTGAATAGAATTAGGTTTAACACGAGTAAAGGACCAAAAATCTGTTTTGTCCAGCTTCCATTTGTATTTTGGATCAGAATGAGTTGTACATTGTATTTTAAAACTATTACAGTACACTGGGGGTTCCCTTTAGGGAGTTGACTTCACAGTGGGGTTCCCCAGCTGCCAGGAAGTAGAATTAAAGATAGAGAGCAAAGACTGATGGAGCCTTTGAACTGTCATCCAGCATGCATCTCTCGACAAGACCGTACAGCACGAATCTTCCGCAGAATGTTCGTTTCTTGCTCCACTGACAGCAGGATGAACTTTTCAGCACTTATTAAAAAAAAGGTACTTCTACTAATGTGGAAAGAAACCCAGGGCAATTCATTTTTTAGTGACAGTTTACAAAAGGCGACACAGATGTCTGCTTTCAGTCAACTTCATCTTACATGACAAAGAGAGCTTTTATTTGTCTGTTTTTAGTGTGAACTTTAAAAATAAGAGAAACAGGACTAGAACAGTGTGAATGTATATGAATGGGCCCTATAAATTCAAATAGATTGGCTTTCAAATAGATTGGCTGTCAATGTTTTATCGCTTATTAGCTGAAAACAAAAAATTTGGTGTGGAGTGTGCCATTCTTTTACATTTAGAACGATTTTTAAAACTTTAGTTATCGTCCATAGTGTGAATGCCCCTTACAACTCAGTAGTTGACAGAAACATCACTAAAACTATAATACTCCTCATGCTTATTGCTACCTACGTTCTCTTGAGATAAACGTTCTTCTAGCAAAGAGCTGTTACTTTTTACACCAGCTTGAAACTGATTACACTTAAAACCTGAAAGCACAACCCTTTCTGAAGTTACCTGCTTTAGGTCAAAGATGATTACCTTACCATCTTTGACAGTCCTGCTTAAGGAAAACAAAAAACACAATATATATTTAAAAATGTAGATATGGCTATGTAATAATTTAGTGTCCCAGCATTCTAAAGTATAATGTATTTACTGATGTTATATTTGGATCATGTTTATTTCTTACTCAATGATTGTTTCTCTATCAGCAATGTCTCCCAGGACCATGCGTTGGATGATGCTGTTGTGTTCTTCTTCTGACAGGTTCTTGTGAGACACCAACGGGGTGTTGAACTTTGTGGCTGGAGACGGGTCCACGCCTTGAAGCCACGCATGGTTCTCGATCTCCTCCAGTGATGCTCGTCTCTTTGGATCCCTTTGAAGCATCCGGTTTATCAGGCTGTGAGGAACAGAAAGACGAGAAGTTGAAGATTCACATCAGAAATGCCTTGAACATGCAAGACACTAGACACTGTTCAAGATTTTACAGGTTTTCTGCTGGAAACCCAGGATTACTTCAGAGCTTGTCCACATATTGATCTGGGAAACTGCCCCATAATTCAGGTCATTAAGTTCTCATGTTTCACTGGCTTTATAGCTTAAAATCCTAATTCACCAAATGCTTAGCTAGGCGTCTAACAGCATCTATATTGCAAGTAGTTGCACAACACAGCATGATGTCATGCTTCATTTAGACAGCTTTGCTGAATGCAATAATGCTGATTTGATTTTGTTAAGTTGCGGTTTGCAGTATTATAAAGATAGTGTGCAGTGTAGACATTAGTCATGTAAAGTATATATGTTCCGGCAACCATATTGTGTCAGAATCTCTCTCATTGGGCTGATATTGGAGTCAGATAAGATTAGTTCTTATTTTTCCAGATGATGTACTCTCTTTCTCAATGCCGGCTTTCAAATGCACTAGACTTTTGTATTTTCTACTTAATTTGATGCCTGATTGTGCTTGAAAAACGTCACTTGACTGTGTGAATGTATTTCTGGCTCAAGCTTTTCGGCCCCACTGTACTTGTAATGTTCTTGCCATCACTCAGACAAGAGAAAAGCCAGACAACAGGGTACTTCTGTTATGGCCAGGTTCTTTTCGAAGAAAAGAGCTTGACAAAGAAGCTGTAGACACGGAAGGCCTTGCTATCATCAGCTGAAGTACAGCCAAGTGAAGCTCATATTAGCTGAGAGAAAATGACTCTAGTTGCTGTTGCAGCAAGCAGACACTGAGGGAAAGTTCGACCAGGGCGCATCAGCATTCAGCACACGCACACAGCAAAATTGCAGCCCAACCACCATAAAAGAGCAGAGGCTACTGGGCGAGCCTACAGCAGCAGTCTGAAAATCATTTACGCTCAGACGCAGAAGCAGCCAGCCTGCTCCAGTCATTATCTGCAAGCAAGAAATTTGTTAAGGCAGAAAGTGAATAAATAGATACGAGAATCAGAAAACAATACATCTAAAAGTTCCATTATGGTGCCAAAAATGGGATTGGAAAAGAACTGGAGGGATTAAAGCAGAATTTTCTTGCCATCACAATTTAGTGGGGAAGAGACAGCAGGCTGTCAATGATGACGCTTTCTCTCCCAGGTTTCTGACATAACCACAGTCATTGGCCATCATGGCAACACCAGCTGTCATTACAGTAACATATTAAGAGTGTAATTATCAAAGGCTGTGGGATGAAGCAATGAGATCCAGATGTAACCTTTCAATGACAACTTACAAAGCCCAGAAGAACAATCTATGCTCTGTGCCTGACATCTCAAAAGCTGGGTGTAAATGATGACTTGGTATTCCTGGTTTCTGTCAGAGTTCATCATCTATATGCTGTTGTAAAAATTGTCATTTTATGTTAAAATACTTTTATTTAAAAAAAACAGTTTAAGGACTGGTGCAAGGACACTTATTTATTAACCTGTAAACATTGTGTTGCTTTGAAAACAGTGCTATGTCACGCATCACCTTCTGTCCTAACCAATGGTGTGAACTTGGGTGAAAATATGTTTAAATTAGGGCACTGGACCAAGTCTGTACAATGACAAAAATGGTGAATGTATGGAAAAGAGATAGGCAAGAAGATTAAAATTGTGTACATTCAGTAATAGTAATTTACAAACATCTCAACACTCTGCAAAAGGTGCACACAGAGGATGTTTTTAATCATTTCAAACAGACTACAGCTGTGTTTACACTGCAAGTCTTAATTCTCAGATCTGATCTTAATATGCAATTTTTTGGCCTGCCTGTTTACTCTTACGCTTCGTGTCCGACTGGCGAGTTCACATTAAATCTCCCAGCCAAAAAGTTTTCAGTCATTCACTGATATTGACCATGATTGGCCATGATTGACCCTCGACTTTTGCTATTTAATCTGTCCAAATGTCGACAAAAGTACACCCAACAACAATTAATTAAACTAAAAACGTCTATTTAAATGCTAACATTATAAAAATGCTATAATGCTAGAATGTTTATCATATCAGTGACACAACAACTCCATATATCCTTCTAGCCTCCTTATATTTGGCTTTAATGCTCTTTATTTTGCACTAGCATTGCAGCCAGGTTTGGTAAATGTGCGAAAATGATGACGTTCAACACAATCCATCGTGGAACAGTAACGTTAAAGCCGAGGTGAATCGGATATGTTTAGACGCAGGTCGGATCTCTACATATCGGATATGTATCTGATTTAAATCCACATTTAAAAGTGGCCCAGATCAGACAAGAAAAATTGTTTACACATGTGCAACAAATTCTGATCAGTGTCAGATGTGAGTAAAAAAAATAAAAAATCTAATTTAGTTTACAAGTGTTTAAAAGTTTAAACACATTTTTAAGGAGCTATTTTAAACCTGACATGCCATGTTGAAAATGCATTTATTTAATCCAGGCTGAAAATATAATCAAGCCAGCTGTGACGGAAACAGTGGCGCGCACATGTTAAGAAACTGATGGTAATCTGCAGTAATGAGTCTTCAAATAATACCTTTTATTTGCAAATCTGGCTGTTTTTGACATTTAGTTTGATGCCACTAACAGCACAGGACTTACACACAGTGTGTAAGCTTAGCTTCCTAGCCACAGCTTAGATTAATAGCCAACTATTTATTTTCAACCCACCTTCAATTTTAACATGAAATACTCATATATGAAATCATGAAATATTCATGATATGATGGAGCTTTCCATTTCTGCATTTCACAGTAGAAAACAACTTCAGCTGCAGAAAGAAAGGGCTGTAGGGCTTTATCTAAAACATTTATTTCTTCTCTGTGAGGATTTATGTGCTTTCTGAAACCTGCGACTGACAATTACGTCTTAGGTTGACGCTAACTCTGTCCATGTCCTCTTTTTTTAGACCGTTTTAATGCTTCAATTATTCTTATCAGCCGAGGACAAGCTGAGATTTCAAAAGCTTGAGGTTTGAGTTGCTTGTCGTTGGTGAGGTGAAGGACTGCGTCTTGGCTCGATAGCTTAAATTTCTCATGCAAATCAAATGTGCGAAAACTGAGGTAGTTGTTTAATGAGAGTGAGAATATTATGCAACCAGGCAGTGACTAAATTAATCTGCTTGACAGAATCGCCTTAAAATACCCTCTGCCTGAAAAGCCGCGAAGATAATAACCGAATCCAGACAAAAGAGCATGAAACAGAAATCGAAAGAGGCTCTGACAAGCTAAAATGTAAAACGATGAATGAATTAAATTGAATGCTCAAAAAACTAAAATATAAAATGCTGTCAACGTAGCAGAAAAAAATATAAAAGCTTCCATTGCAGCTTAACTATAAGTACACTATGTGCAGTATTTTTTCCTCAAAAATAGTGTAAACAATGGGGAAAAAACCTCAAAACACAATAACTATTTTATATCTTTATTATTCTAGCTTTAGTTTAACATTAATTACCCAACAGGTTAGATTTAGGTGTCTTGGTGCTGCTGGTTCAGGTGTGTAGTAGCTAAAAGCATTGGGTTCATGCACTGACTGCCTTTCTCTACGGTGTCAGACTGCTGTCAGAAAACACTTCCCCTGAGACTGCACACAGCACTCGCATCTTCAACATGGCAGAGAGCCGTGATAAGACTCTCACTCAATCCTTATAATCACTCTATCATTGCTAAATGATCCAGACCACTGCTGCCAATCTCCACTCCGCCACACCACCTCAAGGTCAAGACACAAGACTCAGGATGTTCAGGCGCAAAAGAGATCAACATTTACATTTTTCTACATTTCTACATTTGGGATATGCTTTTATCCAAACCAACTTACAGTGAATTTAAACTATACATGTCCATTCCCTGGGAATCAAACCCATGACCTGGTTGTTGCTAGCACTACCCTCTACCAGTTGAGCTACAGGAAGACAAAAAGAAAGACAGAGACTATAACACATGAAATCCTTCAACAGTTTCTGCAGGGGGTTGTCAAGGATGTATCCTCCAGGGCAGAGAAAAAGGCAATTTGATTGTTTAGTCTAAATTTATCTCCAGTATCTCAGCTAGAGGAAAGACTATAGCAGGAATGAATCGAAAGCTCTTCCTGAGGTTTCAGTAGACAACAACAGCAGATATCACGTCACATGAAATCAACAGAGCAAGACGCAACATTCAGCACACAAATGTAGTATGAACGTTAGCTCTAGGTTATATTTATTTTTGTGTCGTCTAATCTACAATGAGAATGTGGTATACATCCACAAGATGATTACCACACTCACCACCAGCTTCAGGAATAGAAGAATAGGAGGTATGAAGTCTATATTTATACTAAACACTTATGAATTATTCACTATATTGATGATTGTCAGGAGAAAGATGGCAGATGGAAGCACAGCAATGTTGATGAGCCAAATACTGCTTGTACATGCATTAACCACATGGCGTGCATCAAATTCATCTGCGATTCTGCAGCTCTGAGAGCGAAAGCAACCTGGCAGCCATCACAAGGGTACAGAGAGAGCTAAATCAGACAGCTGGCTGTATTTTGGGCCAGTGTACATACTGACAGAGCTTACAGATCTAACTAAAAAGGGCCAATCTTAACCACTGGATGTTTACACAGCACTGGCCAAACTAAACACAGAAGCAATAATTTGCAGAAGTGTCCGGCAGATACGCAGAAAGGGGCACACCCTGATGAAACAAGATACAAGGACAACACAACAGACAACAGCTAAGTCAGCCACCGGTGGCACAGCTGATCAATCTCAATGTGTTGACATGAAGGCCACAGTTCCTCTTTTTGCTTTAAAAATTGTCATTTCAGCAGCATCAAAAGGAATCGCAAAAAATAATGATTGCAAACAGATCACTTTCACCCTCATATGTCATTGTTCAAGAAGCCAGGGAGTTCCACAACAAACTCACCATTGGTTAAGCCAAAAGATGACACGCTGGACAGCTTAACCTTACAAAACAATTTTTAAAGGGCTAAAGAAACAGTTTACGCTCACTAGGGAAATCAACCTACAATGGCATACTTATAATTGCTCTATATTAAACTGGGATAGGAGAATGTATTTTAGCTTCCAAAATCAATAAATACACACAGCTTAAACTGCCAGTTCCATCTTCATCTGAGAAGAATATAAAAAGCTTTTCTGTGTTTGAACAAAACAATGTAATGCATTTTTTAAACATTATTCTTAAAATAACTTTTTTTTTGGCAATTAAGTACAGGTTTGTCTGTTGCAGTACTTTTTTTGCAACTGTGTCACATTGACTGCATACTAATAAAGTTATATTGTTAACTTACAACACTACACTTACATTGGAAAAACCTGGCAAAACTGTTTACATGGAGAATGAAATCGTACTACTAGGCAAAAATACTTGCATGCCAATCAGGTTTTGGTTAAACCTTTTATGACCCTCCACCAATAAAAGAAGTTTACAATGCTTACACAATCTTACATGTTAGGGGTTATAAAACGTGTAAGATGTAAACACATCACGTAAACACACTACCTAGAAACGCTGTAAAGCAGATTCAGGAGTACAGTGATATCACAATGAGACAGACCAAGGACAGAGAGAGAAAAATTAAATCAGCAGAGTAAAAGGAAAATAGAAAAAATTGAAGGAGAATAGAAAGGACACAAAACATCTCATTTAACTCTTGAATTTCAACATGCTGAGGGCCACAGGACTAAATGATACTCCTCCGATATTACCATATTTATTACACCAGCAAATATAACAAATGGTTTGTTTGGACTACAAAATGCAAAAATGTATTAATACACAGAAAATCGCAGTGCATCTGAGAATCAGCTTTTCCCTACAATGTATCATTTCGACCATGACAAACAACTCTGCCACTAAAAAATTTTAACAATTAAAGAAACGCACAAACATGTCTCAGTTCTGTAGTGAGACATGTTATATAAACAGTGCTTTAGTCCTTTAAACTAATATTTATACAGTGACTTAGGACACAAGTCTAGCTAAACTAGGTTAACCACAAGTTATACTGACACAACTTCTTTGAATGTGCAGCAACTTTGTAAAAGGTCACAATATGTCACCTTTTCAAAGACAAATACCTTTCATTCCAACAGTCTTTTGCATATATAAATTAATACTGTTGACCAGATATGAGCTAAAAAATATTAACACAGTTTAAACGATGTCTCTGAGCTAAAGTGGCTGAACTATTCATCTAATGTCTAACCAAGAATTGTGTGATACTTTTACCCAACACATTTCTTTACCCTACCACACAGTTTGCACTTTTGCCTGAAAAGTGATAATGACAGGATCAATTCAACTTTTATTTGTCAAGCGCTTGAATGCATTTCTGTAAATACTGATATCCCTGTAAATATCAAAAGCAAGCATGAAAAGACCTTGCGTTCAGGGTGTGCAAATAATGTTTCCAGTACTTGATACTTAAGAAAAAATATTTGTTATAGCTACAGAGATCTCTCTGAGGAAGCCTCCAAGATAAATTTCTGCTAAATGGTGCAAGGGCAGTCAAACCAAAATAACCATTTTGAAAGCAGATTGCTGCGTATCCACCAGCTGGAGGTAAGCATGTGTGTTCTACGCTGTTTCTTAATGAACAGACTTTCAATTTAAGCTTGAATATTAGCAGAGTCTAATTTTAGCTGTTGGCAGTAGTTCTGAAAGATGCTAACATGCACGCTCACAAACTGGTGAAACAAACACATACTGGCCCAATGTGTAGGTCCTGAGGACAACCACAAGAGACAGCGAGTGTGAGTTAAATAAGTTTTGAGTAGAGGGAGGGGAGAAAAGTGTGAATGAGTCAGGTTAACTCTGGCTTCTGTAAAGATGCCTGAAGCTTATCAGTTACATAACTGTGCCGTTTCATACATTACAATCAGACCCTGTCTGCTGCAGGCTACCACATTTAATGCAAACTCTTGATAAACCATTGAAAAGTGTTTTGACACCTTTTAAGACAGCATTTTTATTTTTTAACTGATGGACAATTTGAAATTATTTTCTGTAGTAATCACAATTGCTGACACAAACAAAATAAAAAAATATTAATAACTATTATTTGCGACAATAATCAGCAAGCAAAATTTTAAAAATGTGACATACATAAGACCTTCACAAACTCTACGAAGGAAAAATGTCAAGCCGGACAGGTAATACGATTCAGGGAAGGTCACTGTCTGAGGTAGCTTTTATCATCCATGTCCACATCACTACATCTGGTTCTCTTGATAATGAATGTACAGCGAAAAGCTCCATAAAGCCATTGTGCATCAATGATCTGGCTGGGGCTGAGATAGAAGTTGTGACTTACTCTTTGCAGGCATTGGAGACGTGGGAAGGTACAGTGTATTTGCAGTCCATGATCATAGTTAGGGTCTCGCTATCATTTGCCTCTTGGAAGGGGGGCTGACCACATACCAGCATGAAGAGGATGACTCCCAGACTCCAGATATCTGTAGGGAAGATGTTTGGAACATCGTCAACTTTGCCAGGTGACAGTTTTAAACATAGTGAAGAAGAAACACTGTATTGTAAGCACATACCTGCACATTACAATTGTGTAAAAATGTTTTCACACAGAAATCATAATTCATTAACAAAAATAGTTTAAATATGGGATAAAATTTAGAACAATCTCAAACCACACAAACACGAAAACCAGACTTTTGGCAACCTAAGTGCAACAGAAAAGAAACTGAATAACAAAGTTATACTTATTTACAGGTATAAATTATTGGCTTGGGGTCTAGGGTAGGCTTCGCATAAAATGCAGTCTAGGTCTATTAAAAAGATGTTTGTTTCAACTCATTTTGAGAACAGCATGCTGCAAATGCATCTTCAAAGCACAAAAGGAAACATTCACAGACAGCGACAAATGACTAGGTAACAAGCCTTTATATAGTGTCTGAGCGTGTTATGCTAACATACAACATAATTAAAATAATTTGGATTCTTTAACATTACCTGGTGGACATTTTCGTGACAGCCTTTTCTACACAAGACGACATACGCAATTATTAGTGAATGTCAACCAATGTCATCAGCAAGCTTTTATTAGCTCAAAGGCAGAGTAAAACAAAACAACAGTGCATAACACAAATATTTGCGGTTACAACCATAAACTGGTTTAAGATAAGCGTGAGTGAATCAATGTGACCTGTGATGACGTACATACCTACACTGACTAGATCTTACTGGCACAGTGAAATGCACATATTATACATATTCATTATTGTTTTGTGTTTAAACATAACATTGTAAACAGTCAGATTGTTTGTGTGAGATCACTTTATTTTATGTTGCATTCACACTAGACAATGTGATGTGGACCCCAGTTCACTTGACTTTGACTTTAGTAAGTCTTCATTTAATAATCACAAGTTATGCTGTTGCTTTAAAGATGTGTGGATTTTTATTACAAGGCTATTGCAATTTCCTTGCACCATGCAGCACTACTGTGGCTATGCTGGTACACTAAGTAACTTTTTGATGAGCAGCAGATTGTGAACAGTTTGGAAGTGGCCACTCTTATTAGCGAACATTAAATTAATTTGCATTGTGGGTGGACAAAGTCAAATTGGTTTGTCGAGCCCTAGATGTCTAAACACATGGAAAATAATTAACAAGACTAATGGAATGCCCAATAACTAAACAAAAAAATGTACATGGTCCTTGGTAAAAAAGTCAGCAAACATGCCCTCTGTGGTGACAAAGGTAGGACTGGCAGTTTACAGTGGTGTGCAGGGCTTAATCAAGCTTAACACAGAAATTGTACAGGCAGCAGTAAATTAAATTTTAAGCAAAACTTCCATTAATTCTTCAGTCTTCAGGGATCTCGACACAACTCCTGCAACAGTTTTCACAGGACCATTGTAGGAAACTGACAACACATTTGAGGAAATGCAAGAGGCATGATTTCTCACTGCAGCTCACACAGATGTTAGAGGTGCATTTCCAGGAGGAAATGAGAGATGCTTTATCTGATAATGATTCCTCGGAGAGCAACAATCTGCTACAAAATGGGCAGCAGTACACCTGAGGCATCGAGCAGATGGGGTTATGCACTGTGCCAGTGGCTCTGGACCATTTCAGCCCTTGCTGGGACTGATTCACTGTAATGACCTGTACAACCATGAGCATCAGGTTCTTTTCTAAAAGATCAGACACAAATCTGGACAGCAAGAGGTCAGCCTATGGCCTGCAGTCTGTCAGACTCAGCAAATAGTATGCTCTTGGGGACAAAGCCAGAATTTATGAGTTAACAGATACTGTGAGTTTTATAATTTCTGGTTTATCACTTCGTGTTAGACACAGTTTATTACAAATGGTCACCATATGTATAGCAGTTTAGACAGTCTGACCTACAGCAAAACATCTATTGAACCTTGAATTGCACATTGAGACAGAGATAAGACAGCTAATTGACATGTTACTTTTTTGTTTTGTTTTACATGACCTTCATGATCGATCAGACCTAAATCTTAAGAACCAAGCCACAGCCATGCTTAATGATATTCTTTAAAACATTTTAGAAAAACCAATGCCATGACCATCCCAAACTGGAAAATCTAGCAACAAATTTTTCCTATGAAGCACTTTTTGTAGTAGCTTGGTACCTCGTAAACTGATAAAAATACCCTGAATCTATGGAAACTGCCAAAGCCATTCAGTTAAAACAAATTAGCTATTCAATTATTCAACTGGAACTGGTTTTTGAATGCAAAATTCACCAGAAGATCAAGGAATGACCGATTGCCTGTTGTCTGAGGCTCAAAGTAAAGATAGCTAACACAAGGCAGATGTTTTGGATGTCTGAACAGGGTGACTCAAATCTTTAACAATGGTCCTGAATGTGACAATGTGAGGGTGTGGAGAATCCATACGAAACATTACTGTAAAATAACTTTTGACCAGACTTGCTTCTTAGGCCACTCCATTCCCCTCATACCAAGACTTGACATAGAATACAGACAACATTGCCAAGAACCTTAAAATATTAATGCTCTCAAATAAAGGTCAGCGTCAAACTGAATAAAAGAGCGTGCCACGTTGCAATTTAACATGATGTGTACATACGCGGTACTCTTATGGTATACCAAATTGCTGCCGCCTGCTGCTCTGACCCTTGAACTCATTTTACCTTACGTAAAAAAAAAATTCTTCCTTGACATTTTATTAAGCAGTAATTAGTATTATTATTGCATAAATTTTTTTTTCTTTTCCACAAGTTTTGCACTAATAATCCAAGAAATCCAGCGAACATTTCTGAATTTGTGAACTGAACTACACAGATCAACAAATAAAATAAATACTTTTTATTTCCTATTATATATATATATATTATGATATTTCATAATCAGCATGGATGAATCAATCTCTCTCTCTCTGTTTTAAAGTTTTCTGCACTTTAAATGAATTGACACAAAATGATCAGTTGCATTTAAAATCAATGAAGTGCACGGCCCTGCAATGACTGCTCGCTCATAATACAACACTTCATAAGAAAAGACTTAAATCAGACTCCATGATCACTGCCTTATAGCTCATTTGTCACATTTATGCATATATTCATACTTTATACATATTGTCTGTCTGTAATATACTGTATTGTACATATTCCCCATGTACACTAAAGTTACTTCAAGTATTATTATTAAGAAGTTAAAAGTCTAGATAATCTTAATCTAGTGTTGAAACCATGAACATGAACCCTGCCCCCACAGCAAAGAGAACCGAACAAAACCATGGTTTCAAAACCGTGATATGAACCGAACTGTGGCACTGATATATTGTTACATCTCTACTATATGGATAAGATATAGACAGCTTTATTGTTGCTATACCATTCATCATTTAAGTTCCTCAACACATGGCAAACATCAGGATGTGAATGCACCTCTCAATACAAACGTTAGGCGAAAAG
Source organism: Botia almorhae (assembly GCA_036877575.1). NCBI lineage: Eukaryota > Metazoa > Chordata > Actinopteri > Cypriniformes > Botiidae > Botia > Botia almorhae. The sequence continues at coordinate 28,555 of JAZGTJ010000948.1, forward strand.
TTGTTTGCATGAGGTTGCTAGGTAGAAAAACTGAATGAGGAGCACACAACAAACTCTGTCCTTTCAAAGGTCAACGGCAAATGTGGTTGAAGTTAAAACGATTTAACCTTTGAGGGTCGCATGACCTGCTCGCAAAGGTAACAATGTAGCCTGAGGCTTCTCTCACCAGAATTAAATGCATTGGGAACACTAAACCATGTAAAAAGCACCTTTATTACACAGTGTAAACCACAAGCAGGGGCACCGCTAAGGGGGGGAAAGTTAGGACAATTCTAAGGGCCCACGCCCTTTAGGGGCCCCCAGAGATCTGCTTTATTAGTAATAACACTACAAGGGGGGGCCATCCTCATATTTTGTCATAGGGCCCAAAATTGCGAGCGGCGCCCCTGACCACAAGTAATATATAATAATAATCCTAACTGATAACAATATTTTGAAAAAATAAATTGCGATAAGGTGCAAATGCAAAGATTAAAACAGTCATTGTAACAATATGAAGACAACATCTCTGCTACTTCCAGCTAAGACACATAAAAAAGACCAACTCAAAATGAGTCAAACAATGTATTTTATCACCTGAGCCCTTCAAATATAAATGCATCTGGCAGCAATACATTGCCTCAAAGACTCTCTCTAGCTACAAAAGACTAATATGTTGTCTCCGAACAAAGGGCTGCTTTGGAGTGCATCTGTGGCACTCTGTCAGCTGTGGATGAACTTCAAATGTAGTTCCTTTATAAGGAAACAATGGCTCATTCTGTGAAGGCTGCATAAATCTGTAGCAGCTAACAAGTCACGAGCAGATACTTTGACCACTATGGTCCCTGCTGACTGAAGAGCTATTTTCTGTGTCAAGCAATTAGATGCAGATCTATCCACAGTTCCTCTTCACAGTCCACTTGCCACCAGGACACTAGGACTCTATCGTGGACCCTATTGTGACCTGAAGAATGGACAATTCTCTGGAATTGTTGTATCCAAGTCCAGTACAGGAACTAAATGCTCTTAACATAAAGTATTTACAGCATAATGTAATCCAAGACCAGTTTGGTAACATAGGTCTGAACTGAACAAGTGCATGCTATCTAACATTCCACATGTTAGATGGGTCATGATAGTCAACTACCACTCGTCCAAATCCTTACATTTCTGCCTTTTAAAACCCTGACAGTACAGCTTCACTTCACTGCACTTCACTGCTCCATACATGCATAATGCCAGTGAAAATCAGCACACTAGATCTCTGGGGTTCCTAAACTAGAGCTCTCTATAATTCAGATTTGAATAAACAACAGCACGCATGAAAATCTACAGTGGCCTAATATTCTTCAAAATGTGTTTATGTCAAGAAGTGTTGATCTTTAAAATGAGTTTATTTTTATAAATAAGTGTTGTTTTCTACACAGGCACAGGGGATTGAGTTGATTTAGTTATCTGCCAAGCTGAAATGCACTAATACATTTATGGTAATAGCTTTTAGATGTGACAGTTAATCAGAAAAGTGATGAAACGTGAACAAGATTTCTCTTACTGGAATTACAAATTTTGTTACTTCTTGAGACTTCTATAGGAAAGCTAAACAAAGTTTATACACAAAATGTTATAAAATACTAAGCATAGTATTTAATATTGTAATTCCTAAACACTTTGGGACAAGGACACAAAAGGGTTTTCAGGTTGGCTAAACATCCAAACAAATAACATCCTACGACTGCTGACTTGAACTCAGGGAAACAATAAGGACTATTTGTGCTTTATTGCAGGACTCAAGGGTTTACTGTATTTATGTGGTAGACTACATTTAACTGATGTTCCAAGAAGGAACTAAAAGAGACAGGTTGTTTGGCTACATCCTTATCTGTGGGTAGCCAGTTGACTGGGAACATAGAAGCTCTCTGTATATTTGTACCACCTTCTCTGCTCATTGTGTGCACTCCTTCTGTGTGTAAAAGAAGCTACTGAAAATAAAGAAGCTGCTGAATCAGAGGCCGGGTGGCTACCAAAAAAATCTGTGAGGGGAAAGGTGTGCGTGAGAACAAGGAAGTTTGTGTGCAAATACATGCACACATACACTAAAAATAAAAACACTGGCCCTTAAATTTTTTAAGTATAGGGAGCATATTGAAAATGATGCATTACAATTGTGTTATTTGACAGACTTTGTTATTAGACATTTTTATTTACAGTGACTTAAGCCAGGCTCAGACTACAGGGTTCTCAGGCTGATTTGACCCCTATTTTTCCCCCCCGAGAAACTTAGGGAAGAAAAAAAGTCTAGAAGCTCAACTGGGTTCGATGTTCACGGTCAGATTATCTGATAATGCAAGGTGTTTACAGATAAAATTTTACATACTTTTAACACCTCCCAGTTTGCTCTGAAAAAAAATCAAGGTTTGCTCCAATCGTATCAAAAATGTCTGATATTTAGGAATGATTGCATCAGTGCCTTCACAAATGTCAGTAAGACAGATGAATGACAGACCTTATGCAATTGTGGTCATGAAAAGACAATTTATGAGTCCGTCAAACAGCAGAGATTGAGAAATCAGAGATTGACTGCCTTGTTTTACCTGTACATGAAAACATATGACAAAGACAAGAGCTGAGGAGAGATTGCAATACAGCGGCAAAACTTTGACATCTCTGTGAAATTACAATCTAAATGTGTATGCTTTATTTTGCTGATTATATTACAGCAAAAACTCTCTGGCAATTGCATCTGTTAGAATAAAGTGATGTCTGAATTAGTGGGGCGGTAGGGCACAATTTTGTAATTTTTGTCTAACTAAGACTAAAACTTTAAAAAATTCAGGCCTAATCATTGCTGTACACAAACACCTGCATAAAAAGTGAATGCCAAACTATAGCAGACAGAAGTATGTCTGCAGAACACATGACAACACATAACAAATCAAGCCAAACACCAGCTTATGTTGAGTGATAGTACCTGATGGGCCTCAGCGTTTAATAAAACCTTTTAAACATGCAGATGTGCCAAAATGTTCAACTTGTAAAAACACCATCAAATAAAACCTGGCATCAAAAGAATAAGACACATCTGTATGCAGCACCTGGAGGGTTTGTGTGTGCTGCTGTCAGGTATGATGAGCGATCCAGGCGACCGGCATGTCTCTGGAAAAGCTCGGACACACCTGGCTCGACAACAGGAGCAGGTGTTACCATAGCAACCAGCAGCCTGGATTAATGGCCCTTGGGTGACTTGACGTTGTGCACCTGTTTTAGGCAAGATCAGAAAGATATCCCGTCATTTCCTTTAATACCTACCACTATCCCTCTTACATTTGTATTGTCCTCTCTTTCTTTCTCTGCTCTGAACTTTAGCACTGTAGAGAGGTAACGGAGATGGGCCAACAGGCAGGAACCAATTTAATACTGGGATTAAATTTTGCTGGTATTACTGCAAATAAGAAACCTAGTATTGGTTTGAACAGTACTTAACATATAATGAAAAAATGTCTTCTGTCAAATAAACAAATACATACTAATTATAAAAAAATTGTGGGGCAAGCACAAATGTTGTCAGGACAAGTGGAAATCTAAACTACTGTCCTGACTAGGCGAGTCCCTCTTTCGATGGGAGGAGGAACAAGAGGAAAGACACACCTCAAGCCATCCCCTTATTGTGGTGCCAGTGCATGAAAAAGCGACTGGACTTGCACAAGCATGCAGGCCGCATATGTGCCTCACGTTTGCTTTAATTAGTGATTAGGGAAATTGTCACTTGGCAACTTTCACTAGTGAGCTCACCGCAGGGTTCTTCTCCCCAGCAACCAGCTTTAGTGTATGAACTACTCCATAATTTTGATATTTATAGAGGCCGTGCTTTAATTAGTGTACTCCCAACATGCTACACTGTAGTTGTTTACATGGTGAAACCCTATCTGTAAGGTTACATGTTTAAATTAATTCATCTTTATATTCAAAGATGTTACCTGCACATGTAAAGATTTTTTGTGCATTGCACCAAGTCTCATGATGTCTTTTGGCATTCTGGAATAAGCATTTATAAAACAGCATGTAAAGCTAAAACAAAGCACCCAAACAAGATCACATAGACAAAAGTCTAAAAACTGATTAATGGTCATTCAGACAACACACTGACTAGTTTTCAAAATATGTAGTATTGTACACCTTATAGCACTGCTCTGACCAAGTACACATCTTAAACTACACAACATCAAACCAGAGGTGCATTAGTTAGAACAGGTCTTCTGGTATCAGTTGCTGGTAAAGGCAGGTTAAAGGAGGAAACAGTCAAACTCCTGATTTAAATCAGTTGTAGTGAGAACTAAGTTTATCTGTTTAATTATGAGCCCTTTGAAGCGGTCACTGCATCTATGCATTGGGGGGTGGTGATGGCATCATCTGTTGAGTGTTTGGAGCGGTAAGCGAACTGCAGAGGGTCCAGAGAGGGGGGGGCAGTAGGGTCTTTATGTGCCTCATGACGAGCCCCTCGAAGCACATAAAAACCCTACTGAGCAGCACAATCAGCACAAATCTATGACTCTATACAGTGTTATAAGCTATAAGAATATTTTGCTATATTTCTGAGAGTGATTCTATGCTGAGATTCTCTGCACAGTTAACAGCCAATACTGACATTAGTAGTTAGTCATTTATAGCAGGCATGAGACACTCTCCATGAACATGAGCTGAGGGGATCTGCTGGAATTGATGGAGAAGGCGAGAACATTCACACACACGCTGCACGTCTCTGATGGTTTCAGATGACTGAATGGACAGAGCTCTATAAGGGTGATGCTGTGAAGGAACCAGCACACTTGAGGGGATTTACTTTCTCAACTTGATAAAGATAAAAATATTTTCTGCTTATGTACAAAAAGCAGTTATGAAAGTTAAAAAAATAAATGAATAAAATAAAATCAAAAAGCAGATGAAAAATGAATAACTAATATTTCTTAGCTTAATAGCCTTTAGCTCTGCCTAAGAGTTTGAACAAATGCGCTGCCTCTGTGGATGTGGTTAAAAATGTGTGCTACATTTTATCAGTATGTGCGTTTCCTGAAAATCAAACCCACAACCTTTGCAGTCCACAACGCAATGCTCTACCAGTTGAGCCACACACCATTTACATTTGTCAAATACAGTAGGTATATTAAACAGCAGCATTCAAGAAAGAAATTTTATAATCCAAAGAAAATAAAACCTGCAAGGCTTTAACAATATGAACTTTGATGATGATGAGTAATTGCAAGCAAGTCACGTGAGTGTAAACATGGTGTGTCGTGTTACGATGGGGGCATCAGTCGTTGTAGTACAATCTAACGATCTTTCTGAAAAGACAGATCGTTCAGACCTTTCATTTTAAAATGTAAATTTGTCATATCGTACACCCCTAATTAAACTTTTTTTTCATACAAAACTTTTGCTGTATTTCAGTTGAACCAAGTAATTTTGAATTTGTTATATATTTTATCCATTATTACTTACTATAATTTATACATTTACTTATTTTAAATAAAATCATTAGTGGTATTAAAAAATATGAATCTTAAATTTGCAGTATTTTGCAAAAATTTGAAATATCTGGTCAGTATAGACTCGATTTCTAAGAAAGTTTAATTTTGAAGGCAGAATAATGCAGGAATGTAGCCTTGCAAACTTTACTGTCATAACTCCAACAAACCAGACGACCACGGCCAAGACTCACTCAAGATTTAATATAGACACGCCAATGATCAAGGTCCTAAATTCCGCCTGCGTTTACATTATTTGACAACAGATCGAACCCTAGTCTACAGGGTTCATGAAAAATATCAGCTTAAGCATAAATAATAAATATTTAAGATAACATGGGTATTGCTGAAGCTGTGAAGCCAGCTGTGTGCTCTTTATGGTCTGTTATCACATAATGAGGACATTTATTTAGGAGGATTTCTAATTAACAACATCTAAGCACACAATTTACCATGTGCTCCTCGTTACACAGTCATGTCTGAACTCAATTTGATTTGTTATTTTATAAAGCAGAAGCGCTACTCTTATTGGAGGCCAATATTAACGATAGAAGCTTTGGTTTGTTTTTCCGATGAAGGTCGTCCCCCTGCACCCAACACAAAAGCTCTGATTACGCCAAATTCTGTGAAAATAAAAAGATGTTAGACCTACAATCACATGGTGTCTGCCTGAGGCTTGAAACTGCAAAAATGGCTACACAAAAACAGTGCCAGAGAAATAATAAAATCTATTTTTAGACTGAACCCGGTAAAGACTCTTAACAATGCAGGTAAACACAAATTCACATGAAATTTTGCATGCCAAGCCTGATTTTTTGCAGTTTCGTAACAGCTGGTCTTTTGCATTGGCACAAAAATATAAACCTAGCCTCTGAACAAACAAAGCTGATTATTACAGTACAATATTTCAGAAAGGTTGTGTTCAAAGATGTTTTATTTTTAAATCTTGTTGTGACGAAATTCCTGTTCAGGTGTAAACTAACTGATGCTTAACTGGAAAATAGTTCAGTGGTGGCATTTGAAACAAACAGAAAGTGCACGCAAGTCAAATTTCAATTCATCATTTGCATTATGTTGGATCAGCATAATGCTGTCAATCATTTCATTGAAATGAAGAAATTCCAAATGCTAACCGCCATTGTTTCCAAGTAAATAATTCAAGCCTGTTCTTCTTTGGAACTAGTTAGACTAGTTACTATTTGATTCGTATGAAAGTGTCATTATTCATGACACTTTCCAATCAGACTCAAGGACGAGAAATAACCGTTGCACAATACTCAAACAATTCTTTACATTTTTTTTCCATGTAATTTCTGGAAGTATTAGTTGCAGTCTGGACAAATAAGGGAGAGGCAGGAGGTAAATGATGTTTCATTAAACATATCCATCCATAAACCATTGAAGTTCATCCATCCACAGCACAACATTAGTGTACATCACAGACACCACTAATAATCATGAGACAGCAGAGGCGGCTACACTCTACACTCGTCTATGAAACAATAATTGTACGTATACAATATTAAGCTCTAACAGTACACTGAAATATATAACGGAATGTGAAAATATGACTGAAAATAAGGTGAATCCCATTTAGAGGTTTCAAAAAGAACCCTGGAATTGACTGAATCTGTTGAAAATAAACCCTGCTGCTCACTATTGTTATTTAGATGGAGAGGGGAAGGTTGGGACATCCTGACATGTTTCCATTACGGCAGAGCTCTGTGTCCATTAAGCCTGGGCCTGGTTTATATTTCTCCTTTAATAGTGATTTCTAAAGCACCAATTTCATGCTAAGGGCCTGTATCGGCCAAGACCAAACTAGTCATAAATACAACACATTAAACTTTATTTAATAAAGATGAATACACTTAATTAGGCTAAATCATATTATATATCACATATAGTTTTTTTTCTCAAAGGTATCTTTGTAATGTTAGAAACGTTTCATATTTTAGTGTTTCATCACCCTCTCTCTGGCCCTTAAAATGCATCTGCCATTTTTTGAAGAAATGGCCCCTTTACATGCAAAATGAGCAGCACTGTGGAACAATATGCACCATGCTGGCACATGAGCTATGAGCTTTAACATCAAGGAAAATTTTATTCCTTTAAATCCCTTGGAAATTAAGTATTAATTGAATGATACATTAGTTAAGCACAGAGTTAATCCCTACAGATATTAAACCATACTTCTCCTAATATATTTAGCCTCACTTGCGTCACCAACGGAACAAGAACTGATCATAAATACTCAGTGATTAAAGGCTCTGACAGTCAGGGTCCAAAATACGGCCACATCAGGGCCCCTGTGTCTGTTCTACAGAAGTGCATCTGCCCAGAGGTGTAAGCCAAACATGGGACAACGTATTATCGATTAGGAAGAGAAAGCAGAAATCGGCTCAGCAGGGAAGCCGTCGGCATCAGTGCGCAATGTCTATTTGATCACCCTGACAGTGTCAATAAAGAATGTTTAATCAGGGCTCCAGCGGGGAAGCTCAGCTCAAACAGAGAGGATTAACCATCCCACCACTTGCCTGTATAAGGACTGAAAATACAAATAACCGAAGTTGACGGCTCTGTGATTGCCCCATCATGACACCCGCAGACAGTTACAGAGCAGATTTCAACAAAGATTCACTGACTTCATATTCATGAAATAATAAATCATAATTAACAGAGTAAAGATTTAGGTGCAAATTCACCAAACTGCTTTTTCTTGTACTCAGCTCAGCCCAGTTTTATCAGGTGCCATCTGTGCTAAAACAGCACTGCACAATGTGTATTATAAATCATTGTGCTACTACATTTGTCCGAATTTTGTTTAATAAAAACCTTTGCGTATGTTTTCAAGTAATTATGACGAGTAATTATAGTCATTACTTAATGGTAATTCATAAAATGATGATCAAATGACTGAATGATGATCAAATAACTAGCCAAAAGGTCGGGTGCAAAGGCCCAAAGCAGAGTCCATCTAATCCTAATTTATTCCTAATGATGTAAATAGAAACGTAACATTTTGACATTTTAATAAAAAGTTATGTAAGAAATATGAGGAACTGAACGGTGCAAATTTTCCAGCACTAGTTTTAAGGCACCGTTGCACCATCAACGGATTGGAGCGTTTTCATGCCCCGTCATGCTCAGCCATCTACCACCTCTTCCCCTTAGAAAGGTCAGGCCCCAACCTGCATTAACAGCACGTTTGCATTTGTGTTCTTGAGGAGCTACTATGACAATGATGAAAGGAATCTGCAAAGCCACTTCAGGAATCTGTGGCCTAATGATCCAGAACTTGAGACTGCCAAATGACAGTTCTTCTTCTTAACCAGCGAGAGGAGCCGCATTTGGTTCCCGTCACAACATGTTGTCTGATGAAGAAGCTGAGGCGTGTTTTGACAGCAGTATGGAGATACCTTACAGCTACATCTCAATATAATCAATAGATTATGCTGTTAAACTGCTGATTAGCTCTGCTTGCAATGGGACATCGCAGGACAAAGACTTTCATGTTAGAAATACTTTGAGTTGTTTTTGGTATAAAGTCTGGCAGTTATAACTAGGGCTGGGCGATATGGCTGAAAACTGTATCGCGATATCAGTGTTTCATATCGGTCGATATCGATAATTATTGATATTTTTATGACCCAATTAAAATAAGGACCAGGAGAAAAATATATTACATTTAAACGTTTTAATTTTAAACTTAACCCTCTGATTTAGGGCTGCAACAACGAATCGATTATAAATCGATTCGAATCGATTTATTTATTATGTCATAAATAAAACAACCTAAATCTCAGTAAATACGTGCCCCACAGACAAAATGAATATATGTATAGAAAGCTTGAAATGTGTACTTTTACATAAACCTATTCAAATACAAAAAAATATAAAAAACAAAAACAAATATTCTCTTTTTAAGTAATCCGTATATATATATACAGATCTGTATATCTTTTTAAGTAATCCGTATATATATTTTTTTCACTTGCGAGTGCAGTTATTACCGATGAGCAATTACCAAAGGAAGGACGCGCGTATATGGTAAGCAGTAGTGGTATAGTTACTTTGCAATATGGCGCACTCAAACTGTTACATGATTGGCTGTTAGCGTGTTACTCCCTACGTTGCTAGGTTACCAGAGAGCGAGTGCCTTTGTTAATGCAACCAAACTTGCTTCGCAACCTCTGTTTTCTTCCGATGAAGAATAAAAAATATCGAACGTTTTATCGAACACATTTTTTATTGATATCGAGCACGTGTCTATCGCGATACATATCGTTATCGTTTTATCGCCCAGCTCTAGTTATAACACTGTAGGACAAAAGTCCCATTTGGATACTATGTGTGAACAAAGATGTAACATGAATGGTTGAAGCAAAAAACAGCCTACAGTCAAACCGGGTGTATGCTCTGCAATATTTTTACACTGTGGATGATTGTTGCTTGTCAGATTGTATGATGTAACACCACTAAGGTCTTGGCTAAAAGTCAAGGCAGAAAGCAGGGTATGTAATATAATTTGGGTTGGATAGTGTGTTATATATCTTAACTAGGAAATTACTTGACTTGCCGTTTAAAGTCACCAGTCCACATCTGTTCTGACGTCCTTATTTACATGCAAAACTAAAACGGTACCATTCAAACCCGAACAAGACAAGCACTTTCTTACACATGTAATCTGCTATACTCTTATTTGTTCTTTATTAACCAGTGAATTTGACACTACCGGAACTTCGACAGAGGCTGAAATTCTTTAGTCTCTAAATTGTAAATGGTACAGCAAAATGGTACAGTGTTCAATGCCAGTATCAGGCTAATGAACTGTATTACTGGGCTACTGAACCGTTTATTGTAATCATCATGTAAAAATAAACAGTTAAGCCTAACCTTATAATCAACAACCCCTATCCATGGTATAATCACTGTAATGTACACCCACTCATTGATTACTTTGCTAAAACAGTTTTCCAGACACTACAATGATAAGAAAAAAAACTTGGTTGTGCTTGGTTATACACACTTGGCATTTTGCTTTGTACTGTCTGAATCACTGTGCTGATTTACCATTACCCCATAGTGAGACAAGCACACAGACACTCACCCACAGCAGGTGCATCATACTCGTCTCCCAGTAGGATCTCCGGGGCAGAGTAAGCCAATGAGCCACAACTGGTGGTTAGCTTCTTCCCAGGCTGAAACTTATTACTGAAGCCAAAGTCGGTAAGCTTGACCAGGCCCTGCTTCTCAAAGAACACCACATTTTCTGGCTTCAGGTCACGGTGAACAACGTGCAGCCGATGACAGTATGAAATGGCATGCACGATCTGCGCGAAATATTTTTTGGCCAGCTCCTCGTTCAGTCCCTCCTCATGCTTCATGATGTAATCGAACATGTCACCCCCATCCCCAAGTTCCAAAATCAGGTAGAGTTTGGTCTGCGTGTCGATGACCTCATAAAGCCGAACGATGTTGGGGTGTTGGACCAGCTTCATGCAGCGGACCTCTTGGAAAAGGTGACCAGTCGCAACCGTGTCCAGCTTGGTCTTGTCAATCACCTTGACCGCCACCTTTTCACCGGTGAAGACATGACGTGCTAGTTTAACAACAGCGAAATGACCGCGGCCGAGCGTCTTGTCCAGGTCGTACAAACCAGCAATCTTGCCATCGTATCCGCGCTTGATTCCTGCCATGATTGGTCCTCCGATGGGATGGAGGGGGAGTGGCCCCTAGGGGAGGGGTGGGCCTTAAACCGGAGAGACAATCCAGCTCACTTCAGCACACTGGCTGATAACAGCAAACCCATGATGGCAGGTTCCTATTAATCATAGACATACAAAGACAAAACAGTCATAAATTGACAGAAACCATATACAGATAAATAAGATGTTTACACTGGTTGCCAGAGAATAAAACAACAGTAAATTACACAATCATTAACAGATTAAGTCATTATGCGGCAACTGACCAACTGGGATCAAACATTTAGGAAAACACTAACCTTTAAATTTTAAGTTTAAGTTACTTTTAACTATTAATTTTAAGTATTTGATGAATACAGACATTTTCTGACCAACAGCAGATTTCACTAAAAATCTCAATCCTCCCATCAAGCTAAATGAGAGTGGTTCCACTGCCACAGGCCCTTAACATGGACCAGTATAAATTTGTATTGATTTCCTTTTGTTAGTGAAAAAATAAAAGCCATGGTCTGGCTGGTAAGCTGGTGCTCCAGAGAAGCAACCTTCTAAAAGGGCTGATTGAATTTCAGCGGCATTAACCTCAGGCTAGCACTGAAGATGACTCCACAGAGAGCTGCCACAACTTTCACATGTTCCTAACATCCTGTTTATTTTCCACATCCCCAAGAACAGTCACGTCACACATCTGCAAACATAAGGGTGCTGCTGCATATGACAAATTTGTTAAAAGAAACTGTTCTATAGAGAATGAGATTTTCAAAAGCTTGTGCAAAACCTGTCGCCACAATGCTAGGGTGTTGTGGGTAGTTGTCAGAGCATTGCTATGTGGTTGTTAAGCTGTTCTGAGTGTTATTTAGCACATTTCAAGGTGGTTCTTAGAGTTGCTAGCTGATTGCTTATTAGTCCATGTGAAAAAGATCCCCTTTTTAAGCCTCTATGTTATTCTGCTCTCTGCATATGGCTCTGTCTTTATAAGTCTATGAGAATATTCCACCCAAAATATATGTTTTTTTCTCAGTAAGAAATAATACACCTTAACAAGCTACAAGATCTAAGGTGTCAAATGCCCATAGCACAAATTTGCCGGACGAGCTACATACCAAAGTTTAATACTCACAAATATGGGTTTGCCAACTCCAAATATGAGTAATGAGTATGCTTGTCTTAGCAAGCAAGCATACTACTAATTACCCTGCACAGGACATTATGTTTCCACAGTGCATTCACACAAAAGAGTACAAAATTAAAAGTCTGGTTCATTAACAATGAACACTACAGGCCACTATAGCTTTTGTTAAACAAAAAGCAGTGTGTTTTTCATGAAACAGTGCTTGTTGTGGTTTAAGAGGTGCAATCATTCATAGATCTGGATCATTGTTCAGTTCATCAAAATCATTATGATGTCATCACAAACAGCTGATTATTACTGATATTAATGCACAAGCTCATATTCAAGTGGTAAGACTATTTAAAGGAAATATTAGTGTACGCATTTACACAATCTGGATTTCTTTCAAACAAAGAGGCCCTAGTTCAAACCTTACTATGCAAAGCAAAGGTTCAAGAAACGCAAAACAACATTTCAGACTGGCAATCGAGAATCCTACAGCACAGCTTAAATAAATTATATCACACTGTAATACCCACTACTGGCTGCCCACCAATTACTGAGCAGTTGTAATAGATTCAAATGTCCCTTTTGAATCTTGAATATTTAATTTGTCAAAACACTGAACTCTAAATACATTTACAGTGCTTTCGCAATTAAAAACTGGAAGGTTCACCTTTTCAAAGAATTCCTGCTACACACGCATATTAGCCAACAATCTGCCAGTTACTGTTCATGACCAGGAATGTCCTGTAACTGTTGTGTAATATGGCACAGTCTCTCTGATTACAGAGGATAGATCAGGGTTAAGGTCTAAGAACTGTGCTTGACTCATTTTCTGAGTTTTACATCACTAGACAAAAGCATTGTTTCCCACATAAAACAACACAAATTATAAAAAGAATCAGGCCAAATGAAAACAATATATTCTGGCTAGAAGTTACAGGAACTGTTTTACCTTTAAATTGCGTAATGTGATTACTGTACACTTGACTTAAGCAACATGTTCCACAACTTTAACATTCCAGCATGATAAACTGGAGCAAGCATAAAGTGTATATTGATCTTCAACACATTTCCTTTACTCTTCCTGATGGTGATACAGAGTATGAAAATACTCATGATGTACGGAACCTCAAAAGTACAGCTTTTTAGGATCGCAGGGCACCAAGAGACTCAAAGCTGCGAACAAACAGCAGACGTGTACATAAAAGCATTTCAACGTTTATAGTTCCATTATAGAAATCAAGGCTGCGAACACTGGCCAACATCAACAGATCATTAATGCGATCACAATGCAATACAACATACAACATACATCTTGATAAGATGTATTAACCAAGCATCGCCTAAAAATCACACAAATCCACCGTCACGAGACATTCTTCTATCATTAAAGCTAATAACACCACATGTCAAATGAGAGTGTGAGGCTGAATTAGGAAGAAAACATCTGTGTATCTGCTTTCGTTTGACAGGAAGGCTAGTTGGGATCATTGGCGCATCATGTGGAAGCAGGTAGAGCGCTCATATGCCCATCCATGGCAGGCCTGATCTGGCCCATAAACTCTTTGTAAGCCCTATACATCCATTGAAGGAGAATATAAATAAAAGCTAACTGGCTACACACTCCTGTCGCAGACCATAACTTTAAGTTAGACTTAAACAAAGCAGAGTCCGTCTCTTAAGTCCCCATAAAGCGTGCACATGCCTGTCAAATAAGATCCAAAGTAATAGCAACTGTTTAACGCACGCTCATTGTGTCTTAATACAGATGCTACCGGCTAACTGTATTAGCATTACACCGCACTATCATCCAAAGCTTTGACTTACCTCTCTCTCAGGCGAACATTAAAACCACCTAAAACTCCTAGATTTCCCGGTAGCTGTAGATCTGAAGACGACAGAGAATACAGATACGGCCTGGCTGAGTGTGGCTCCAGCCCCGTGTGTGTGTGTGTGTGTGTGCGCGCGCGCGTTAAAAGACTACTGGTAGAAGTGCGACTCTCAGCGCTTCTCGCTCTCCGCCCGAGAAGGTCCTCACTGCAGCTCCGCCCTGAAACTGCAAGGAAACACTGCATCAGACTGAACTTATCTAGTGCTACCAACAGAGGCGCAATACGGAACAGGACGTATAGTTGTTCACGGGCTGTTTTCACAGTGCGAACTATTTTCAAGTTACTCGTGGTTTATAGTAAAATCAGAACAGGTGAAGACCGTTATTAGGCAAGACGCGAGAGGAAAAACACGATTTTACGAGGCTTGCTTTTATAAAACGGTTTATTCTATATGCCTGGTAAGGTTTTACAGAAACCTTATTGATAAAAATATTATTTTTCCCGCCAAGCAACGTAGTACATTAACTATTTATTCTAAGTATTACATGAATACAGACATTTTCAGACCAATAGCAGATTTCACTGACAATCTGAATCCTCCCATCAAGCTAAACTAGAGTGGCCCCACTGCCACTTTTAACATGGACCACATTTTTGTCTTGTATTACAAAGTTATTTTACACACGTTCAAAGGGTATTTATAAGTTTACTTTAGACTCATACTTAGAGTACAGGCATGAAAATTGTCACTGGGTGTAAATATGCACATACACAAATAATTACAATTGATGGTGCTGAAGATAGGCGGTTTAGCAAAATATGATTTGATTTTGACAAATCGGTGGCCACTTTTGCATACCGGAAATAGTGTTGTTTAAAACGTGTTTTCTCTTCTAGGTTTTACGTGCATTTCTAGTATTAAAACAACCGCATTCTTGTACGTCACTAGATCGCTTTGCATTATCTGATAGCTTTCATTGGCGATGCAATTCTAATTCATATGGGCCATTTGAAAGTTATTCTTATAGTGCACATTATTGCGCACCACCTGACTGTTCATGTTTTATAAACACATGGGATTATGAAAGTGCATCCAAATGCATCTACGGAAAATGAAACTGTTTAAGATAAAAGCATTAGTAATTTGTTATCCTTTTACACATTATACACTCTCTTGTTAAAACGGTTTGTAATTTGTAAATAGGTGTTGTATAAGACAAGATCAGATAGTAACTACATACTGCATCGTTTTTGCTTTAGACAGCAGAATGGTCATAAGGCATTCATCGCTGACAATAAATTGAATAGTTCAACAGAATGGGACACAGAATAGCAGTGGCTTTCAATAGTTAAATTCAATGTCCTTCATATGCAGGCCAGCGTAACATAAAAACTAAAGACTGTACGAATGAGATAAATATTTATATTTTACTGACTTTATTCACTGACGTTATATATTTATATATAAAAACATTTTATTGTACAATACCACAAGGTCAAAGGCAAAATATTTTAAATCCTGCATTTATTGTATAACTACACCTTAACTTTCATAGCGTTTAAACACACTTGCTTTTAAGGTTTCGACTGTCACCTAGTGGGCACAAGCTGTACTTTTAACTTTTTTGTACAGTGCCTTGCAAAAGTATTCATACCCCTTGAACTTTTCCCCATTTTGTCACCTTACAACCACAAACTTAAATGTATTTTATTGCGATTTTATGTGATAGACCAACACAAAGTAGCACATAATTGTGAAGTGGAACGAAAATGATATACGGTTTTCAAAAACCAAGCATTTGTATTCAGCCCCCTGTACTCTGATACCCCTAAATAAAATCCAGTGCAATCAATTGGCTTCAGAAGTCACCAAATAGAGTCCACCTGTGTGTAGTTTATTCTCAGTATAAATACACCTGTTCTGTGAAGGCCTCACTTAGAGAACACTATTGCACTATTGTTTGTTAGAGAACACTAGTGCACAAACACCATCATAAAGAGCAAGGAAATCACCAGACAGGTCAGGGATAAAGTTGCGGAGAAGTTTAAAGCAGGGTTAGGTAAAAAAAAAATATCCCAAGCTTTGAATATTTCAAGGAGCACTGTTCAATCCATCATCAAGTATGCCACAACTGCAAACCTACCAAGACATGGCCATCCACCTAAACTGACAGACCCAGCAAGAAGAGCACTGGTCAGAGAAGCAGCCAAGAGGCCCATGGTCACTCTGGAGGAGCTGCAGAAATCCACAGCTCAGGTGGGAGAATCTTTCCACAGGACAACTATAAGTTGTGTATTCCACAAATCTGGCCTTTATGGAAGAGTGGCCAAAAGAAAGCCATTGTTGAAAGAAATACATAAGAAGTCTCATTTGCAGTTTGCCACAAGCCATGTAGGGGACACAGCAAACATGGGGAAGAAGGTGCTCTGGTCAAATGAAACCAAAGTTAAACTTTTTGGCCTAAATGCAAAGCGTTATGTGCAGCGGAAAAGTAACACTGCTCATCACCCTAAACACACCATCGCCGCTGTGAAACATGGTGGTGGCAGCATCATGCTGTGGGGATGCTGTTCTTCAGCAGGGACAGGGAAGCTGGTCAGAGTTGATGGAAAGATGGATGGAGCTAAATACAGGGCAATCCTGGAATAAAACCTGTTGGAAGCTGCAAAAGACTTGAGACTGGGAAGAAGATTCACCTTCCAGCAAGACAATGACCCTAAACATACAGCCAGAGCTACAATGGAATGGTTTGGATCAAAGAATATTAATGTGTAGAATGGCCCAGTCAAAGTCCAGACCTAAATCCTATTGAGCATCTGGGTAAGACTTGAAAATTGCTGTTCACAGACGCTCCCCATCCAATCTGGCTGAGCTTGAGCTATTTTTCAAAAAAGAATGGGCAAAAATTTCAGTCTCTGGATGTGCAAAGCTGGTAGAGACATACCCCAAAAGACTTGCAGCTGTAATTGCAGTAAAAGGTGGCTCTACAAAGTATTGACACAGGGGTTCTGAATACAAATGCACGCCACACTTTTCAGGTTTTTATTTGTTTAAAATTTTGAAAAACATGTATAATTTTCGTTCTACTTCACAATTATGTGCTACTTTGTGTTGGTCTATTACATAAAATCTCAATAAAAAACATTTAAGTTTGGGGTTGTAATGTGGAAAAGTTCAAGGGGTAGGAATACTTTTGCAAGGCACTGTATTTACAACGCTGCATCCCTTAAACAACGCAGCACGTGAAACCATTTGCACATATGTATTGATTTTGTAACGTGAACGCTTAAAAGTCACAGTTTGTGGTGCCCTGTCACAATTTAATCCCCAAACACCTGTAGAGGGCGGTGTGTTACCGCTTGAATGAACGAGAAACCAATGCCATTCAACGGGAATAAACTGTGAAAGTGAAATTAATCATTGTTAAAAGCAGTAAAATCCTGGTATGAATTATTGCTCTGTTATGCAATTGGTAGCAGCAGTTTTAGTTATACCTTTGTTAAAATCTGCGTTCCAACTGAATGTTTGAAAAAGATGTATAACAGTGTTCGTCTTCCTATATCTCCCCTATGCATAAAAACTCGGGAATCGGTTCGAAAAAGTATATTATTTCTGTTATTTGGGTTCTACCCTTATGAAATACCATGAC
Source organism: Botia almorhae (assembly GCA_036877575.1). Lineage (NCBI taxonomy): Eukaryota > Metazoa > Chordata > Actinopteri > Cypriniformes > Botiidae > Botia > Botia almorhae. The sequence continues at coordinate 46,357 of JAZGTJ010000948.1, forward strand.
TAGTAAAACTGTAGAAACCATTTGGGGATGTTAACATTTTATTACCCTAGTATTACTACAAATATACTAGTTATATAAATATAGTTTAATTTTATGAAAAATAACTTTATTTAAATAAATATAGTTTTACTTTATTAGTTTTAGTTTACATTTATGGTCAGTGTGGTTTCACTACAAACAGAGTAGAATCGTGGTTTTAATTTTCGTGCGTTAAAGCCCAATCCATCATTTATTTTTAACAATATAGTTCAATATAACCTTATAACGACATTCAAATGCCACCAAAAGCTTTATCAGTAACAAAAGTATTATTTCAGTGTGATACGATATTGCATAGGCAATCTATTTTTATTCAGCATTTTAATAACCGTATGCGGTTATGTGTTTAATAAACGGGAATTCTCTAGAAGACGTGTTTAATATTGAATTTTATTCCTTCACATGTGCAGTGGGATCTATTTTGTGGATCTCAATTAAGTCGCATCGTTCTCGCGATAAGACCGAATGTAAACGTCAGATTGATTCGCGTGGATAGGATCTCGCGAAGTTTCGTCGCTTGCGTTTGGTCATCACTGTGGGTGGAGACTTCTCCAGCAGCTGGGTTAGTGCGCGCAGAAGACGTCCGACCGAGTCAAATTTGCGCCACATAACGATTAAATTAAATCGAAGCGGTTTGAAGTAAATACCTGCGTTGAATGAACGCATCGAGAATTAAGCGCAATAAATCGGAAACCGACGCGTTTGTCCGATGTAAAGTTGTAAATGATCATTGGCACAGGTTTTCTGGAGCTGCTGTTGAAACGTTGTATCTACAGTGAATTCTCATCAACTCGTCCTGCTTCACCATTTCTACAGGTATGATATACATGCTTATTTCATGTGGTTTGTGATGCATTCATTTGTGTCGGTACTGGATAACTTGCAGCCAAAAGTTTTTTTTTTCTCACCAGCTGGTATCGCGAAAAGGTAGATAATGTTGTCTTCTCTTTTACACTATTAATTTAATTGCACGATCTTTGGTCTGAAATCCGGAGTAGCAGATCACATCGTGGTTTGGTCTCTTTACTAAAACAACAAATAGGTTGCATCAAACGCTACCTGTTGTGATGACTAGGTCACGCAGGAGAATGTTTACTGTACACACCGTATTTACTTCATAATATAAGAGTGATCTTATTTAATATGTGAACGAGTGAGCGATCTGTGCTCAAACGAGTGAGATCTGCTTGAACCATCACGTTCAAATAATTTGTATAATTTCTTTTGCCTGTTCATTGCAAACAGGCAATGTTCTTACTGTTTTAAGAACAGTAGGTAAGAAATAAAACGAGTGAAAAAGGCAAATCCGGAGGCACAGCACTGTATGTGATGCTGCTGTTATGTAGCATAAGCCTAAAGTGTAAGTTTTCAGCATTGTTTACCCCCATACTATCAAGGCATGTAAATGCAGTCTGTCTGAGCAGAATGAATGACAGTTACACTAGGTTAACTTTCGGCTTTGTCAAGGAAAGACTGCCAGATGTCGTTCTCAGAGTTATGTAGAGCAAACTGAATTGTTAGCCCCAAGAGCATTTTAATCCAGTCTACTGGGTATAAACAAGACCTTTTCACATTCTTGTACATAAAGGTCTTTTAGGGTAAAAAAAGCTTTTTTATATACAAGTTGTTAATTTATGCAAAATGCTTAAAGATTATGATCAGTTTAAGATTTAAAGCAGACATATGCAGGTAGTTCTCAGTCATTGTCCTGCATGTTGGACATTATGCTTATTTAAGACACTGTCATTTTGTTAGCAGAGAGCTGCATGAATTGAATGTGTCACAGAGATGTACAAAATGTGCTGTGCTGCTGGACACCAGGACTGGAATTGAGAACCACCGATTTAAATACAAAAAGTAAGTGAAAACACTGAATCAGTCCTTATCAACAAACAACATTAGCAAAATAATTCTGTTTATTTTTTGTTGACTAAATTTACGTTGAAATAAAACTCTCAGACAAACTTTCAGTTTACTATAGGCACACTCATCTTGAGGAACTGTTTAAATCTTTGGATTTGAGATACGTACCAAAACGTACAGTTAAGTCATTTGTAATGTTACTCATCATTTATCAAAGAATCCTCCATTGCAGCAGTTACAGCTCTGCGGATCTTAATAGTAAATATAACACTGATGTAAAGTTTTAGTACATCTTTTCTGCAGCATTTTCTGTTGATCTGATGGGCTTGTAGGGCACTTGCCACAGATCTTGCATTCAAACTGTTTCCACAACAGCTCAAACTTAGATTCATTCACAATACTCTTTCAGCTTGTCTGGTGTCCAGCTCCTTAAATTATTTAGCACATTCTCCTTATTGCCAATTTCAAATGTAGCTTTTTCTTTGATTCTCTGGCTAAAAGGCCAACTGGTATAGTAGAGTGGTCTTCTCACTGTTGCAGGTGAAACCAATTTTGACATGTGCTTCTCATCGAAGCTGCCAGTTTAGAACCTGTCTTTGTTTCTCCAACTATAAACCGTGATGTACTTGTCTTGCTGTGCATCTGAGTCGTCCTCTTTTCTCTCTGTCCTGGTTAGAGACAGTTTGCTTTCTTCATCATAAACAGTAGTGCATGAAGTAGCCTTCATCTCTCGGAAAAACAATAAATTGATAAGCTTCTAGACAAAGGTCTTTCTTTTTAAAATTTAATTTGGACTTGCAAAACACACTTTTAACACTTTTTAAGGATGAGGTGACTGATTTCTTAGTAGACTGAAGTAATCACTGCTGAAAATGAGGCTTAAAATGAAACTTATTTTATCCAACAGTTGTTTCAACCAGTAGTAATGCTTTGCAATATTAAAAATAATTTATTGTATTTTAGCAAAATTGATTGCTTTTAATAGCAAAAATATTTTAGTTTCCAAATTCTAAACAGTAGCATGTGTTGTGCATTTTTGTTTTAATTTTTTTTCAGCTTTCATCACCTTGCTGTCCTCAACCCAATGCTCTGCAGTGTTAGGCAGAGTCTTTCTCCCCAGAGGCAGGCTGACATTGTCTCCTGTAACCCCCACCAATAGGCTTTTCCAGACCTATTCTTCATCTGTCCCTGAGGAACAAAGCACTCTGAAAATGTTTGCATGCTTCTGTGCTTACCGTAGTCAATCAGCCTGCAGCTTATTAATTAGGTGAACAACTATATGTAGATACTGGAACTAATACAATTCAGGACAAATAAGAGATAACAAATAGCTGTTGTGTGGACACCTTGTTAATTTGAATTAGCAGACTTGGAGGCAGTTATGCCTACTAGTGAGAGAGTTGGATTTGTAACCAGAAGTTTGCAGGTTCGATTCCAGTGCCAGCAGGTAACAACTGAGGTACCCTTGAGCAAGGCATCTAACCCCCAATTGCCCCCTGGGTGCAGCAGTGCTGCCCACTGCTCTCTGTGTGTTTACAACTTGCAATGTGTGTTCACTGCTCACTGTTGATGGCTTAAATGCGAAGGTCACAGTTTGGGTATTGGTTACCATACATGACAAATGCATCACTTTCATTTCGGTATTCTTAAATGTAAAATTAAACAACCCTACCGACAGTTTCTCATTAAATCTAAAATTCCTTTGCATTTGTTGGAATGCGCATGTCATCAGCATAACAAAAAGAACTAGTCCAAATTAGTTTATATAGCCCAGCATTTTCAAGATATTCACAACAGTTGAGATCCTGCGATAGAACAAATGTGATAGAAGAGGGGTTGTGATAGCTTGTCGTGGCATTTTCTGTGTGGGATAGCAACACTGTTTGAAGAGGGTCAGGGGTTGACATAAGAAGATGAATAATTTTGAACTTGATTTGGCTTTCTAGAAACGTGGTGAGAGGCTACAAAATAGGCGTGTTATTAATGATGCAAAGTGTAAAAAGCAGTAATATGTGGTTGCAACCCATATTTACATAGATTGTCAATACAAAAATATGCACAGGTGGAAACCATAAGTATTCAAATACTATATTGATTTATTTATATGATAAAGAATTCAAGAATGTATAACCAAAGTCCCCATCACTAGGCATACTTTAAGTCATAATAAAAACATTTAGCAGGAGACATGCAGAGAGTTGGAAATGATGGGCAATCAGGCAGGAGGAGCAGACGAGCATAATGGTTGCGTCTCCTTAGCCCAAAAGTCTTCTGTCGTGGGCAGGAAATCTCCTTGGTTATCCTGAAGGGACTCGTCGGAGAAGAAAGACACTGAAAGACTGAGAGCGTTGTCTTTCCAGGAGCCTTATTAAAATGCATTGGAAGCACTAGGCTGCCTTCCCCCATCATTGTAGTGCTTATCATCCACATAGCAAACAGCACAGCTGTACACAAGGGAGCTGTGCGGGCCCCGTCAGCCAGGTCCTTATTCCCACTTACACATACGCTTGTGGACTCGGCCGCTCCAAAAACTCTCTCTTGCATGATGTCACCCCCTGCTTTTGCTCTTCATATGTGCTGAAAGGGCAGCGTTTCAAGGACACGAGCTGTGCTCTTGCTCTTCTAGTGCTCCCAAAACATCCGAAAGATTTGGATCTGGACCGCTTGCCTCTGTGTCTCTTTATGTGTTTGCATATCACTCTTTATCTGTGTCTAATGTGTTTGCATATCGCTTTGACAAACAAATCAGTTTTAAACCCTTTACACCGTGATAGGAGCCAAGAAAAGTTAATAGGCATAAACGTACTGGATTTAGCATGGATTGCATAAACCTCTCGTAATCTGTTCCATATCACAGCGAATTACATCCAAGCAGTTTAACATGTTCCCACTGGGTTTTGCCATCAGATTAGCCTCTAAATCTAGACATGCTAGCAGAGCATTGAAGCATGTGAAGCACATGTGCTCACACACAATCATGAGATCAGATTCATGTGCAGGCTATCAGAAGGACTTGCGCCATGGTCTAATGGGAAAAAATGAACCATATCAGTTGCTAACATTAGCCATTTGGCTGAGTGAAATGGTAAAATGTAATATTTGTCACCAGGAACCACAGTATAGTTGCAGATCGACCTAATGTTAGCTGTTTATATAAGCAAAGGTTATAAAATTTCTAAACCAGGTGGTATGCAAAATGCAATACAGCGATTTCCAGCTATTTTTCTATTCACACTAAAAGCAGCAAAATTGTGTGACAGACAATCAGAATGCTTCACAGCTGAAAATGTACAACACCACATGCCTTGTATTTTCATGGCTTCATCCTGCTTTATGGTTTTTCCCTGTGCAACGTCAATAATTTGTCCCTTAATCTCCTTAATCTAAACATTTTTCTTAACTTTTTTAGTCACCCCCTTTCCTTATCAATGTAATTAATATACATCATCATTTTGATCGAGTAAGCAAGGGGTGGTGCTACCAGAACAGTGCTCCCGAAGTTCAAGCCGCTATTGTTCCTGGTTGAAGCAGAGACTTGAATTATTATGGAAGAAAAAAAGCTTTTATCATTATTGCTTTGCCACATTGCTCCTCGTTTAGACACAGCGTTAGTCTTCATGAGAGTGATACATGTTCTTACCTCTGAGCATGTCTTTAAGAAACGTCTTTGACGTTTATCAGATCAGATTAAGTTTTTATTGGTCTGTTTTTAATCAAGGCTATGCTTTAAGTCGTGATTGTGCGGAGTTATTGAGTTATTAGAAGTTATTCATAATTATAACTGGCAGGATGGTGTAGGTGAATCATCAAGTCATCTCTGAAGCATTGTGGGTGTCAAATCCCAGGAGAGACAGACTGAATGCTGAAATGGAGGTAAATATTACCTCAGACAAAAATAGACTGAATTAGAAATGGACTGAGAGCTCATGACAATTCCTTTCGAAAAGCTTGTGCTGATTTTTATTGTAAACTGTTTTCAGAGCAAAATTATGTAATATAGCACAATTTTATCTGATTATCACATGTAAGCCTAAAATTGCAATTTCTGGAATGTTTAGGACCTTTACAGAATGACAGATTATGCATTTGAAATAGAATCATAAAAATGATTCATTTGGGCAAGCTAGTTCTAGTTGATGTGTGGAAAGTGAGTGTAAAATTGTGTCAGTGTCTGAGGCAGTGCACCCCAGTGATATGTCTGCAAAGCTAATAGAGGTGTATAACTGTTAATTCTGCAATTTATACAAAATAATTTCCAAGCAGACAGATATTTCTGTCTTAAACTGTTATGATAGCTGAGATGGTGTCACTATGGTTTCGCCGTAATTTAAATACGTAACTGACATTTTGCAGGCATTCATTAGTTGACAGAGCTTTTTTACTTATCACCCCTGGGCTTGCCAATGCAGTGGGGGGGATTAAAAGCAACCTGCTGTTACTGCAGATGTTTGGATCCTGGAGAATTGCATGTTAATGCCGCTTAAATATAAAACTTGAAATCCAACAGAGGAAATAAACAAGGACGATTGTCCTTTGCTTTCTGGAAATCAGAATTATTTTATCCACAGGAGGTGACGGTAAGATGCTCTGCCAGCTTCCTTAGGAGGCTTGTAACTTATCTAGAATGTGTTCTCCCTTGATTTGATTCAGTCATTTGATTCAGAACATCTCAGTAGGAAGGGCTGTCACAATTTAAGATAGATGGCTTTTTTATGTGTTTTTCTCTCATTTTCTTACCTCCTTCTGAAAAGACGTTTGTTGTCACAAACCAGCAGGCACTGTTAAAGCATTAGCCTATAGGCAGTTAGTTACACTGGACTGATGGCAGCTGAAGACATGCATAAAATATAAGTCGTGTCAAATACTGTGAATATGAGGAATGCAGAAGGGCACCTTTGGCCACTCTCATTGCTGCCCTACAATGCCAGCAGCTCAGAAGATGCGGGATTATGATATGCTAATTTCAGGGGTGACACTTTGTTTTTACACTCAGGTGACTATTAGCACAAATAAACCCCATTGGTGATCAGGAGCCTAAAGTGAAGCAGTCATGTATCATCAAGCAGGAGTTTACAGCTTACTGTACATTATCATGCTTACTGTATATTGTATACAATATAATATACAATTGTATATCAGAATCAAGCATAACAGAGCCCCGTAAAAATAAAATTTTATCCCTGTATGCATATTCCCCTTAATTGGCAAAGTTTAGCATCTTGTTCAGACTTGGCTTTCTGTTTGTCATTCTGATTATTGCAGGTGGAGCATGAGTGTGGCGTCAGAGTTCTGCTGCAATGCGTGCTATTGGCTGTAGAATGAACCTGCCAGCAGTGCTGAATGGCCTGCTGGTGTCAGTGGTGGCAGCCTTGCTTTGGAAGTATGTTCGCCTGATCGAACATGCATCACAGCTGGAGGAGGAGGTACAGCTCACGCGCCAATCACAGGAGTTCTCACAGGTGCGAATTGACTACCACGGTGCCCTCCTAGCACTCCAGGAGCATGGCACCAGAATGGTCTGCACCGGCAAGATGCACACCGACCGTATCTGCCGCTTCGACTACCTCTGCTACTGCACGGAAGCAGAGGAGTTTGTGTTTTTCCACAGCAATGCCTCCGTGATGCTGCCCAACCTCGGCCCTCGACGTTTCCAGCCTGCCCTGCTGGACCTCTCTTCTGTGGAGGACCACAACACTCAGTACTTCAACTTTCTTGAGCTCCCAGCTGCAGCTTTGAAGTTCATGCCAAAGCCTGTGTTTGTGCCAGACGTCACTCTTATTCTGAACCGTTTCAACCCTGACAACCTCATGCACATCTTCCACGATGATCTTTTGCCCATCTACTACACCATGCAACAGTATTCAGACTTGGACGATGAGGCCAGGCTTGTCTTTATGGAGGGCTGGAGTGAGGGGGCTCACTTTGATCTCTACCGCTTGCTCAGCAGTAAGCAGCCACTGCTCAAGGAGCAATTGAAGACCTTTGGCAAACTCATGTGCTTCACCAAATCCTATGTGGGACTATCAAAGATGACAACATGGTATCAATATGGCTTTGTACAACCGCAAGGGCCCAAAGCCAACATTCTGATATCAGGTAATGAGATTCGTCAATTTACTTCATTTTTAATGGATAGACTTAACATCACAAGAGTGGAGAAGATGGAGGATGATGAATACATTGTAGTTTTTAAACGTACTACCAACAGGCTGATTCTTAATGAGGCAGAGCTTATTCTGGCTTTAGTCCAAGAGTTTCAGATGAGGACTGTCACTGTGTCTTTGGATGAGCAGTCGTTCCACAGCATTATCCAAATTATCAGTGGGGCTTCTATATTAGTCAGCATGCATGGAGCCCAGATGATCACCTCCATGTTCTTGCCCCGTGGTGCTGCTGTGATTGAGCTCTTTCCCTATGCCGTAAACCCAGAGCAGTACACTCCTTATAAAACCTTGGCCTCTTTACCTGGCATGGACCTTCAGTATGTTGCATGGAGAAATACCATAAAAGAAAACACTGTTAACTACCCTGATCGCCCCTGGGACCAGGGTGGCATCGTCCACTTGGAGAAAGAGGAACAAGAACGTATCCTTGCCAGCAGAGAAGTGCCAAGACATCTTTGTTGTCGTAATCCAGAGTGGCTTTTTCGCATTTACCAGGACACTACTGTGGACATTGCCTCTTTTTTAGATGTAGTCAGAGAGACTTTGAAAACCAAGCCTAATCTCAAAAAGTCCAAGGTGGCAAGCACAGTACATCCTGGTCGTGTCCGAGAGCCCAAGTGCCAGACCTCAGTACAGGCCACCAATGAAGCAAAACTTTCAGTGTCATGGCAGATCCCATGGAACCTGAAGTACCTAAAAGTGAAGGAAGTAAAATACGAGGTTTGGATCCAGGAGCAGGGAGAGAACACATATATGCCTTACATTCTTCCCCATCAGAACTACACCTTTATAGAGAACATCAAACCCTTTACCACATATCTAGTATGGGTTCGCTGCATCTTTAACAAGAACCTTTTGGGCCCATTTGCAGATGTTCTTATATGTAAAACTTGATTCAAGAGTTTCAAGAGGTTAAACTCTAGACTGTTGTTAACAGAGCCAGTGGAGAATTAATTTGAGGAATCATTCTCAAGAGCTCTCCTGAGAATTGCCTTTTTCAACCTTGTTGTCAGGATCTTTTGATCTTGATTGTTCTTCATGGTTCTTATGGATTGTCGTGACTGGGTAGAGAATGAAAAGCCTGCCTGGAAGGAAGGTCTGCAGGGAATGTAAATGACTGCACCAAGTTTGGAAGAAAGTTCTCAATGACTTTATTTATTAGAAGTGTATCACATGATTACATTTTTTTAATGATCTTAATTTATAAGTCTGAGAGACTGGTGTTGAGTGATATCTGCTTTTGTTGACTGGGAGGTTACACACATTTTCTGTGACCTTATTGACATTTATCTGAATTGTATGTGTGAACTCTTCCTGTTAAGGTTTTGCGTTGTATTTCCGCATTGATCTTAGGCATGATGAAACCTTTTAAGGTTAGAACCTGTAGTGTGAAGTAACTGCAAGTAAATACAAGCAGAAAATGTGAACTTAAAGATATTCAGACTATTTTATGAACTGTCAGATCTTTCTAGCTTGAAATGACAGTGGTTTTCTGCAGTGTTTGTTTTCTCTTATTTTAGCCAGCCTCAACCACTAATTATTGTTTACCTGATCAATATTATATGATATCAAATTTATTTGTAGGGTCTCGCCACAGATATGTTTAATTCAGTAGTAAATTTAATAATTTAGGTGATGTGGTCTAAATTAAATTTTTTTTAAAAAAATTTCAAACTTTGGCAGTTAGCTCTGTACTGAATTATTAATAGTATAAATAGTAGTAGCAGCATAATGATTAAAGATTTGGGCTGGTAATACAAAGGAAATGTGTTCAAACCTTAAGTGGAACAATAGAAAAACTATATAGTTACTAAGTTCTGTACTGATAGTTGGTTTGGGTAAAAAGCATTTGCTAAATGTTCCACAGAGGACTAACAGTACTTTGCTAAAATTTTCTGTGACTGCATAAGCCTTAAATAATGCAACTTTGAAGATGTTCTTACGGCGTAATTATTTCACATACTGTGTAAAGCCACTGTTAAGAATTGCTTTCTATGTCCTATCAGTTACCATGATAAAGAACATGTATAATATCACTGACTGCTCTAGAGGTGGATGACACATCGAAGTTTGTTTTTTTGTTTTTCAAGTGCTGTTGTGCATGTCCTTCATGTGTCTCGTGCAATTCCGCATAGGTAGGTTGTGGTATGCTCACTTGTGGTTTATTAACTAATGTCAAGATGACTTTGGAAAATTTTTAAAGGTTGCACAATGTTTGCATTGCACAATGTTTGTTTTGTATAAAGCATATCAAATCCATCAGAAAACACGTACTTTTATCTTTATATTGGTTTATTTGACATTTCAAGTAACCTGTATTTTATTTGAATCACAGGTTATAGCGTATAGTTTAAACTCCCCCAATTTGAGGGCTGTCTGCTCCACATGAAAATCAGTTGAACTAATGCTTGAAACCAACGTTTCTAATTGAAATTCGTAAACAGGAGACCTCAACCATGCAGTGTATTAGCATAACTCTGTTTTAATGGTAATTTTATTCATGTAAAGTATGAGAATAACAAATTCATTCTCTTTGTAATACAAAATAGCAGAAATGTCCTGTGCGTATAATAAGAGAGGAAAGCAATTTAGTGTCATAGTCTCTATTTTTAACTTCACACTGGCTGCATTTAAACTGCAAGCCTTAATCCGATCTAAAGTCCATATCCGATTTTTTTTTTGGCCCACCTGTTTACACTTATCAGAATCGTGTGTTTACATTAGTCTTCCATCCAAAAAGATTCCAGTCATTCACTAATATGACCACCATGATGACCCTCGAATTGTGAATGAACTTTTGCTAATCTGTTCAAAAGTCGGCAAAATACACCAAGCAGCAATTAAAGCAATTTTTTAATGCTGCCATCATAAAGACAGATTTAATGTTTTTCACTTCGGTGACACAACAATTCCATATATCCTTATAGCCTTCTTATAGCCTCCTTATATCAGTACATGTGCAAAAAGATGATATTCAACGCAATCTGTCATGGAACAGTGGCATTATAGCCAGAGTGAATCGCATATGTGTGTTTAGACGCAGGTCGGATGTCTGCATATCGGATATGTATCTGATTTAAATCCACATTTGAGTGGATTTAAGTGGCCCAGATCAGATACGAAAAATCAGATCTTGTGTGCTTACACACATGATGCAAATTCTGTTCTGTCAGATGGAGTAAAAAATATCCCAAATTTTTTTTTTCTTGTGCCAGTGTAAATGCAGCCTCTGCGTTAAGAAAAGCTTAGCTGTAGTTAAACATTTCTCTGATTTCCTGTTCTCCTCTTTCAATCGTTAGAAGGATGTTTAAACATAGAAATGTGAAGGACTGTGTCCAGTAAACCCTCCTTTTCCTTGTTCCAGTGATGAGATTTACTTTCGGGTGCCACTGTCACTTTTATTAAATGTGCAATTTCTCCAAAGTCTTTGTGATTGTTTATTCTTTGACATTTGTTGTTTGATGATGAATTAATGTTTATTTTGTCCGTTTCGCATTCTTTTACGAGTTGTAAAAAGGTCCTGTATTGTTATAATGCTAATATTCTTAACTGATGGATTGGTAAACAACAAATTATGAAGAATAAAATACATTGTTTTTGGACTTTTTGGATCTGATTTTATATTCAGGATGTGTGCTCCTTGTTTTCCTAATGTTTTGATCCTGGCTATTGGGTTATACTTTTAATAGACTATTTTTACCTCTGACAAATAACATTACGACTACATTTAAAATGCAGCACACATATAAACAGTGTACCCAGAATGTATGATGCTGTTATAGCAAAATTATTTATGAGACTGCTGTGTCCTGGTGGACAGCTGAATCGCTCCCTTGCCTCTGTGTAATAGCACATATAACCTATTTATTTTTCTCTTTTTTTGCCCTTAATCCTTGAAGAAACGGAGATCCAGAGAGAGATGGATGCATCAGAATTTATGGATTGGGACTTCAAAGAACATTTGGTCTGATAATATGCTGAACATCTTCATGTAGGGCAGTGTTAATTTCTAGGTTTCATATATAGCCAGAGATATATTGCTAATATGTACTGATAGAGTGTTGTGTTTCACATGTAGAGACCAATTTAAAACAGGTTTCAGGCAAGAAGTACAAATTATGTCTACAAATTGTCAGCTTATCTTAAAGATATCTTCAGCCTATAAAGATAGTGGTGCTGGATTTTTGGCATAGTATCTGGCAGCAAGGAATCGTTAAAAATCTTTGTATGTGCATTTATACAGAAAGGAAGTGAAATGCTATTGAAATTGGATGTTTTCTAAATAGCAAATAATTTTCCTAGTGGTACTTATTAATGAATATCAAAGCAGATGCTTTAGTATGCCGAATGAACAGTTTTGTGAGAAAACAGCTTATTACTTAATGAATTTAGTCTGTGAACCAATCCTCAAATCGTTTGCCTTTAAATATTCATTTTGAAGTAAGTTATATGTGATGTTTACAAAGTCACAGAGCATATTGTGACAGTTAGGATTTACTCACTATATTACTATAGCATCTGCAAATGGCAACTGATATATGATGTATTGAAAGTCAATAGGTGTGTTTGACACAATCTGTGCTCATGAGGTGTACTTAATTCAAGTTGACTGTTAGGCTTTACCGAATTTAGACACAAGATTACCATCTAAAGAATTTAATTTCCTTAAATCAGATTTCTTCTCACAACAACAAAGAGTCAGCAAAAGGGTCTAAATCCATAATGAAGGTGCACCAGGCACCAAATTGGAAATTAGCTTTTGTTACATTATTCAACGAAGGTCAAAACAAATGAGAAGAGGCGTAACAAAATCACAATCACAAATATTCCTATCTGGACAGAATTTGATTCCTCAGAGGACACCCGAGAAACAGTAGGTGATTTGCTTCTTAATTTTTCCGAAGGTTGCATGTAAAAACAGCTGTGCTTTTTGGGGTGGATTTGAAATTCCAAAGTATGTCTTTGAAACAGTTATTTACCTGACCTCCCTAGGGAAAACAGTGCTTAAGACATGAAATTATTCATCTGTGAAGATTTCTTAAATGTGTATTGCATTGATAAAATTCCTTTCCAGAGGAAATGGACTCTTTTTTTTAATTGTATCTTAATTAAAAAAAAAAACATTTGATGACCTGAATGGGAAAAGGTGAATCTCGGAGCCTTTGAAGTCATAGTTAGGTTTCATTGACTTAAACAGTGAAAATCCTTTTTTGTCCGCACTTTGAACTCTGTGTAGTTTTTAATGCTTTTTACCTCATTTGTTAAATTTGAAAGGATCTCTGCAAAGTAAAGTGTCATTAACCCTTCAGTGTCTACACAGAAGCAGAACAGAATCATCAGATACAGAAACACAGCAGTGCATACATATTGTATGTAATGACTGCGGGATAAAACTGCTGATGTCATTGCACACTCATTGGGGGTAACATGTGGACAGATACAGTTGTGTGAAAGAGGTGAGTTACCTACAAATGATTTTATACATTACAAAATATGACATTAATCTCATGTTTTTCCTGTTAAATTATGTTAAAGATGAAGTGTGTAGATTATGTCATTGGTCGGACAACTGGATAGTCCTTTCCAAAACTCACACAATTGGTTGACCTGATATGGTTAAGTCAGGCCCACTTAGGCTGCTTAGACAGGGTGCATATTGTGCTTTACCTTTGACAGTACAATTTGTGAAAACTACTTTTTAAACGACATAGTTACCTTTACACACAAGTCCAATTTACACAGTAACAATTTCAACTGTGCTTAAGAAAACACTTTGTCAATTTATATAGGAAAACATTTCATCCTTTTGTACAGTGTGTACAGTATGCCTCTAACAATTTGCCAGTTGCATCAATTAGGAACTAAACTACATATGTGAGTGGCTTTCTTCTCACATTCTCATATTCTCTATATATTATTTTGCTCCAGGTTTATACGCTCTGACCAGCCGTGTAAACTCTCATTAAAGCTGTAGAAAGAAAGAAAGCAGCTGAATTGCGCTCTCTCCTGTTACTGTCACATCTGTACACCGGCCTCAAGTGGTATCTGTCAATCACATTGTTGCAATCAACCTGAAAGAAAGCTTGGAGCTGGCTGCTTATTGTCATGACAACATTCTAAGGTGAGGACCTTAAGGAATTTTATTTGCGTCACAGACACACCAGAGGATAGAGCTCTTGGAACCCTTACAGAAGACAGAATAGTTTCTAAACAGACAGACTCGAACCTCCTGCAAAATGCTAAAATGTTCTACAGCTTGGGCTAATACATTGACGAACTAGAAACCTGTAGCCTTTGTCTCTAGAGACAACGGTTGAACTGAATGTTTAATTCCACATAAATTAACATTTAAACAGTCATTAACTATGAGATACATGGGACCTGCCTTATCTGCGTAAAGTGGCTGGAGCAAACTGACTAGTATAAAATCCTTTTAAGTATGCAGGTGCAGTGTGTAATATTTGCCACTGGTGTCATCAAACACAATACTTAAATTCCCTTGTTTGGCACTGGTCAGTCAGACAGATAGTCACACCCAAAGCTCACATCACTGGTTGAGCCAGTGTTGCATCATTCGTCTGACTGAGATACTCAAACAAATAAAGCAATGTTTTGCACCACAAAGCCCACTTTTTGCACACTTTTACAGGAGATAAAACACAAATAGCTGCAAATAATCTTGCATTTTATCTAATATATAGCATCTTCGTGAAATGAGGTTTATATGCTGCTTTATGAGACATTTTAAGGGTGATCATGGCAGTCTGTCTTCTGCTGTCTGTGCTCAGCATGTCTCCAGACGAGGGTTAATAGGATAACTTAAATAAATCACCAGCAACAAGCAAAGTAGAAACCACAGAGAGATAAACACTTACTTAATGAGTTTGCATAGTCTACAAGGACACATACAGAACAGATAATTGTGTTTAAATAATACAGTCTCATGGTGGTTGATTTTAACCAGTCTTTGCTGCTTTCTGCCTCAAAGTTAACCTAAGGCAAGTTACCTTGGCAGTTAATTCTTCCCAGAGAGCCATGAATCTAAGAATTAATGGGCTGTAATGCTTATCAAAATAACATTTTGCTGGCCAGTATTTTCCAAAGTAACACACACTGATGCTGCTGCAACACAGATTTGAGTTATCTTGAAAGGGAACTCAATGCTACATTGTATGACAACACTGGTGGAACACGGAAACTATAAATGGAATGCAGACACAAACACACACAGCTTTTTGTTTCTCAGCCAGCGCTGCACGTCGTCTGTCCTGTTGTGAATTTTTTGATTATGGTGAGACAACAATTCAAGAAGTCAGGTCATTGTTCGTGTTTAAAGGACAATGACCAGGCTCAAGCTCCTCATGATGGGGGGCCCTGCAGTTGCGGAGACACCCTGGCGGCTTCACTTGTGGGGTTTGCAGGTACAGTTGGGAGAGGAGTATGAGATGGCTTCCGCCCCTTCTCTGTTCTCATCCTCTAGCTCCAATGCTCAAACTTGGAATTCGCAAGCCCGTTCTGTGGCCTCTTCTCCCGGGTGAAAGCTCACTGTTGATTTTGTTCAGCTCTGAAGAGGTGGACATTCTCCGCAACAATGTGGGGGATTTGGGTAACTCGCCAGCCCCATCCCCACAGAGTTAGTGGAGGTTGTGACCAAATAAAACATCAGCTGGCCAGCAGAGAAGGGGAAGGCAAAGAAGAAGAAGAAGCTGGAAGATCGCTTCCAATCTAGAGCACAGTCTCTACACTGGTGTTAAGGTTCTGGAAAAAGCCATTCTTTACTAGGATGTTTAGCCCCACAACTATGTTTGGTCCACAAACCATGCTTCTGTTGTGGGGCTTGGCTATGGGTTAAGAGAATGGCTATGGCATGATATATGGCTATAGGGCTCAAAGTCAAGGATACGCTAGCTGTGTATCTCTCTCCAGCCCCTGCATCATCCCTGAAGGCCCTGACATTGCCCACCAAGCCATGCACATCTACATGGCAGCAGGTCAGGCGGGAGCTTGTCTTCACACCATGGCTCTCTTGAACTTGGACGAAGGAGAAGGTGTTGGGCCCAGTTCCACTAAGGAGCTGCGTCAGGCCACGAACCTAGCTCTCCAAGAAGTAATCAGCAGCCTTACAGAGGTTCACTGCCCGGCGTCTTCACTTTGTTAAACTCAAAATATGCCCTTGGGTTTGTTGTATCACAGTGCCATAATTACCAAATCATAACTACATAAAATAAAATTTTAAAGCTTCCAGGGGAGCATAACTAAAATAAAAGTGTAGACTTAAATGTAAAAGCATGTAGTTCAAACTATTGTAATAAACTAGCTTTTCTAAATTACCCACTATATGTACTAAGATTTGAAAAGTGACAAAAGCATTTTCTGTTTCACACGCATGCTTGGGAAGTTTGTGTAAGCTCCGCCCAGTGAAACAGAAAATCTCATTCGTTTCTTCCGTGGTGTCTGCCGTTGTTCAGCAACCATGAGCTGCACTCTCCATGATTGCGAGCAAGTTTCAGCAAAATATAAGTGGATTTCCAGCAACAAAAATCCCTGGCAGTAGCTCTACTACTAGATTTAGTCAAGTCAATAGATTTTTTATGGCTTGATCAGCTGTTCCTACATCTTTGCAGAGCTTTCAATATTGTAACAGGGAGGTTGAAGCTGTGGTGCACTTGCAGCATTCCGAAAAGTTTTGATTGGGCGTTTTGAGGGTGAAAGCTGTTCTCTGCAGGACAGTGGGTTTCCAGGAACAGAAGTGAAAACCTCTAATTCTCAAGCAACACAATTTGAGGTTGTGTATGTATAGTAGAATCAGTCAGAAAGAATTATACACAAAAGTGTTATACTTAGGGTTAGAGGGTTGGTCATATCCCAGATCCCTTCCCTAAGTATGAGCAGTACTGACAGTGATGCTGGCCCTAATAAAGGCTAAAAAGTGATCCTGTTCTGTATAGAAGTGTTAAAATAGTGTGACAATAACAGTGGAAAGGCAGTATGGGAAATGTTGTATTCCCCTTGACATGAGATAGCTGAAATAACAATGGACATTAACAAAGATAACAAGCTATCATTACTCTAAGCCATACATGTAGGAACATGGCTGTAGTTTTACTGTGTGAGGCATGACTCAAGCTTTCATCTAGGCCCAGGGGGAAGAATGCAAGATGTGCTTACTTGTCAGCAAAATAATAAAAAAAAGAGGTTAGAAAGGGGCAAACTTTCATCTGGGTAATTGCATTCTTAGCCTTTTTCTGTTTTTCTCATTATGTTTATTTTAACCACTCCCTTGGTTATGATTAATTAAAATCTGCACTCACACTCTACCTCACTCACACAGTCTTCTGAGAAACCCTTCTGCATGGTTTCTGTCCAGATATAATGACCTGGTCCACTAATGTTTAATGGTGAGAGAGCTGTAGTTTTATATTTCATCCTTTTTTATCCTGACCTTGTAAGACAAGAAGATCAAGTAATCAAGAAGATCACTTATTTATAAATGCATAATACAGTATAGAGTGAAGATTTTTAGAGGTAGATGGCATTGAGTTGCATTGTTTTTATTACAGTTTTTTAATAAAAAATTAAAGTATTATCTAGTCACATAATGCAAAGAAAATCATAATTTAACTTATAATTGAAGAAATATGGCTTCAAAAACAAAAGAATGACGGGCATGAACAGTGATATCATATCAACGATCATATGTCATTAATATCAATAAGCCAATCTTTTCATAAAAATATTATTTCCTACTTGTTTTCCAAAGGCTCCTAACTATATCCATCTGCAGTCATCACTTTCACATTTGGAATTTATTATTCACATTATTGTCTAATGTGAATCATAACACACAGAAAGCTCAATGATGAATCCTAGTGTCTTTGGAATATGTTATAATATGTAACCAAACTCCACAGAGGAAGCCACTTCTGTATAAAGTAACGTTGTTGCATGTCTTAAGTTGGCAAAACAGCACCTAGATGTCCCACAGCACACTAGCATAAAAACTGAACTCAACTCTAACTCATGGTTTGTAGCTGCTTTATTGCCTCACTGCCTGTACAGCTTGTTGCAGAAAAATGATTTTCCCCAGTTTATCAGGACATTTTGCTGGAAAATGTAAAGCCATCTGTCCTCCAATCAAAGCTTAGCATAAACAGAGCGAGGCAATAGGATGATGACCCAAAGCACAGCAGTAAATCAACAACAGAATGACTTCAACAGAAGAAAATACTGACTTCTTGAGTGGCCCTGTCGGAGTCCTGACCCCAACCCAACTGAGATGCCATGACGTAACTTCAAGAAATCAATTTAAACCAGACAGCTCAAGAATACTGTTGAACTGACAGTTTTATGATGAAGAGTGTATAATTTCTCCTGACTATAATGCCAGTTTGATTTGCAGTAACAGGAAATGTTGCGTTTATTAATGTCAAACTTGTTTACCTTAAAATTTGACTGCAGTTCAATATATAAAACTGGTTCATATAAGGGTATGAAATATCTGTTCATTCATCAAGTCAAAGTTGTCATTTTATGGGGTTACAAACCTCTTGGTGATTTCTTGTCCAATGTTTATAAAAGAGCCACAGTACTTTGAAGTGAAATTGGATGCAGAACACAGGCAAGAATTTTTGGCTCACATTAGGCAAATGCAAATGAGGCTTGTGGGATTTCAGGCTGGATGAAATGGAGATTTAATGTTTCGCTGATATCATGTATTTAATTTTTTCCTCAGCATGATCATAATCTTTAAATATGTGAGATCAGTATGGGGCTTATAGAAAGTGACAAGATCAGCTCATGAACAGATGGGCTTACATAGCAACTCAAATCTGCTACAAGTCTCGTTTCATTTTAAGAACTGATATCTGGTAAGTCCTTGGATTAATGTTAATTTTGTAATTGTGTTTAAATAAAGACAAGCTTAAAAAGGAACTCACAAGTAATAAAGCCAATGATACCTGGCCTTTATTAAAGTGATCTGTTAGCTTAGATTGGATTTGATCATTAATTTCTACAAGCTACACAGTTTAAAACTCTGGATTTTTTTTTTGCCTTTGTGATTTGCAAGCTAGTATTTCAGTAAATAAGCACATTTATTCAGGACAAATCCAACATGTTTTAGTTTGGCAAACTATAAACAGAACAATGTACCCAACGTTCTAGTCATTAATAATTTTTCAAAATTTTCATTAACAATTTTAAATTACTTTAATGATGCGAAAAACTACTGAACATCAGAACAGCCATGAAATATAGTTTAGTTAACAATTAAAACTTTAGACACAGTCCAGCAAAGCCTACAGTTTATGTACAATATTGGAACAACATATAACAGCACTAATTCAGAGTTTTTAGATGTTGTGCGCATAACTGTGCCATCAGGCACTGTGTGCCAGCCCCAACCCAGCTGGGGCTCCTCTGAGAGGGCTTAGTGTCACTACATACCACAGTTTCATAGTCCTTGGCCTGGTTACCTCACAATTCTCATTTTTGTAGTTTTACATTTATTTTATTTATTCATTTTTATTTATTAATTTAATTCATTCAGTTTTGAGGACACTATTTAAAAACTCCACATTTACTGTATATTTGACAAGGTAGCTTCAGTTCCATTCCTTACTGCACTGCAGAAGACAGAAGATTACATTGTAGCACCAAATGTGGAGTACATCCTAACAAAAATCTCTTATGTAAATCTGACATTTATTCTAATCAGACTAATCAGTCAATCAGTTTCTATTTCTGCTTTGTTGTGCTGGGTAGCTCCGCCCACTGTAAATCTTGTTGGGCCAAAATCCCACTCCTCATAACTGTAAATTACACAATTACTGATTGGCTGTGATCATGTCATACCGTACAGCACTTTCACATTCAATATGGGCAAATTTGGGCAGATTGCTTGTCGTCATGTGACTCTTATCACATCACGTCTGGTTAGCAAGTCTGAAGTCTCTTCACAGTAACAGGCCCCTGCATGACACCTGCTTTGCAAATGACCATCTGGAATCTTTTTTCTCATATGCTGAGAGCATCTCATAAGTTAATCATAGTTCAAGGGTTGTCAACCCTGATTAGATAGATTGGCTCAAAAATCCATGCAAACTCTCTTCCTCTGCTCAATTGAGATGAGTAATTACTTTTTAAACAGCAAGCACACTTTCAGACACCCACAAAAATAAAATTCGATTCAAATCAATGAAAGCAAGAATTTTCATAAGCTTACAGTCTGTTAAGAGTTTAGTAACTGGTTGTTTACAATATAAGGAATTTTCGTATGGGAGTCATAGGTCTCTGTTAAGTCTCAGATTCTTCTCTCGTATGTGATGCAGCAGGGCCTTGGCTCTTTGCTTCACATGGTGGATGAGTGATTTGAGTCCAGACACCCCTCCTCTGCTCACCCAGAATTCCCGATCCAAAGACAGGGACTGCAGGAGCATCTCCTCTAGACATCCTGACTGCAGCACTGAAACGGCCCGCTCTGGAAACCTGTCAATCAACAAACTCTGTCACACTGCAAATGGGTCACATTATCTTTAAAATCACATTTAAAAGCTTGATGCCTTTTATTCTATTTGCTGATCAGTCAGCGAGGAAAGAAAACACATTCTAAATCAAAATGCCTTTAGGGCAGGTTCACACAAAGCATGTTTTTGTTGTACTATGACATTTGGCAGACAGACATCCTTGAGTGCTATGCTTGTGTCCCACTTCCTAGTATTACCAGTAATACCAAGTATTAAGAGTTTTAGATTTTTAACACACAGTAGCTCATCAATGTTAGTTTCAGAACAGTGGACCAATCAGAAGGCGGCGGGGTGGGGCTAGCATCACGTGTTGCTTACAGAAACAGTTGTCAATACAATATTACAATATTCAGTTGTCACATTCTTTCAAAGGGAGCTATAATACTTTTAATAAGGGCAGTCCCTCTGACCTGAAGTGTCTTACTCATGTTGTCGTGTCCTGAATCAACTTTTGTGGGCTTCAAACAACATTTGATTTGACATTGTCTGATTGGTAGAGGCCAATCACAAATATTTTAATATTTGTTTAATACTCACTCATCAATACCTTCAACCAGTCTGAAGTTCAGATTGTCTTGTTCTTGATGAGGTCTGCCTGCATTATCAATGAAGACCAGTTTGGATGGCTCTGCTTCACGAACCTATAGATAAAGGTAAACTCAGTTTCATATACAGCATATTGTGCATAGATTCATATTTTGTTACTTGAGCTCTTCTTTCAAATATAGAAATGTCATTATGTATTCATGCATTAAATCCCAAGGAACCCAATCTTAGGAACCCAAGTAAATTATGTGAGTGATTTATGTATTCATACATAATATCAAACCAAATTAAATTAGCAAACAAATGATGCTAGACCTTTTCTTAGACCTTTTTAAAAACGTACTTAAGGTTATTTTCATTGAATGTATTAAGTCAGTTCCCTCAAGTTAACACAGATATCACCACAAGTGTTTTATCATTTAAATCCTTTTGTGAGATATTTTTCTTTTGAGTTTTTTTTTTGTATTTTTTCGTATTCTTTATTTTTAATATTTATTTAAATAAATGCCTTAGTTTGATCATTTTTATATAATGCAGATATTTATAACAATATTTGTACATAAGGAATCCAAATACTATACAAGCTCTTTATATCTCTGGATTTCTGATTTTGTTGAATTGCATTTCCAAACATATCATTCATGATGTCAAAAGTTATGTTAGGAAAGTCATGACTCAAGCATTTTGCCTGATAGTGAATTCTTATATTGGCACAGAATGACTCTAATTCACATGCATTAGGTTAATTCCAGGGGTTAATTTCAATTGAAACATCAGGTTTCAATTTCATTAACAACAGAGACAGCTTGTGTGAATTAGACTGGTTGCTGAGGGCTCTGCTGTAAGAAAAAGGGAGAGCTATTTCTAAGCTTTGGAATGTTCCAAAGCAAGCGATATTGAAACAGATGACTTTGGCAGACTGACTCTAAAAACCTAAACCAAGGCTACATTTGAGCCCCATTTCTCCAGCTCTCCAAACACTATCAGTTGACTGCAGGGCCAATCTACGAGCTCCTAAGGAAACTGACTCGTTTTGCTGCCTCACATAATTTACTTCGGTTCCTAACTCACAGTTTGAATGGGACCTGAAAGCTCATGTTGATCTCAAGACCTGTTGGAAAGATATTATATTTGATATTAGAAAGTTACCTGCAGAATAAAAGTAAGTTTGTGCTATACTCTCCTGGTAGTAAAATAATATTTGGTAGCTATGTGACCTTGTCATTAAGTTAGTCATTTTAACATGATGAAAAGGACACAAGCCAAGGATTCAAATTACTAATGTTCACCTATTTAAATAAATATCCTGGAAATTGTCAGTGCTGTTTATTTCTATATAAACACTAACTCTAGTAGACACTACTATAGAAAAGATGTCCTGAAAGTACAACATACATATTCATTCGGTTCTAAAATTGCTGCATTATGTCTGTTGACATCAGAGCTACTTTAATAGCATTTTCGAGTTATATACAATGACATATTATACAATGGCAAATATCAGCAGTATTTACCAGGATGTGCACCAGATTTAGGTCATGTGGGTTTCCACATTTGAGGTGCAGAAGGTTTTCCACACACAGTTCTGATGGATCTGGTCTGAATCCACAACAGCACCGATCCAGCCTGTCATTTACCTGGAGAAGACAGAGAATCAAACATATCTGTTTAATAATCACCGTTATATGAAACGAATTCATAAACATTAATAAATAAATATTGCTTGTCACCACAGTTCACAAATGAAATGGACATCTTACAGCACAAAGGCAAAGGTTCCAGCTCAAAACCAACTTCCCTATTTAACAAGTCAAGCTATTAACTGTCTTGTGCAGAGTTCTCAAGTGGTAATACTGTGGCTAATATCTGCAAACATTTTTGCTGTTGGGTTGTTGTGTGTGAGACAGGCTGTGAGTGTGGAGCACAGGTAAGATGTGACCCTGTGGTACTCTGGGTACCAGCTCATGCTTTTGAACACTGGCCAGGCTGACACATCACTGCTATATTTCACACTGTAAGGTGAAATGGCTCTGATTTCATAACAGCTCTGTTTATCCACAGATAATAGTTGGAGTTATGATTGAAACAGCCTGGCAATGATCTTGAATAAGCGGTTAAAGAAGATCACACCCTCGCCCTAATGAAAAGACCAGCATTGTTGGTCACAAGCATAAGCTGTGCTTTGGATGCTGGTCCATAGCATGGGATGATAGCTTAACCAGCCTTAGCTTCACGCTTGTGACTGACCGTTGACCTCAAAAATTAAAGTTTAAACGCTAAGTGTGAATGACAGTTGAGAGTGACTAAGTAAAGTTACTGAATTCTAAGTGTATGCTTTATAGCTTGCCCTAATTTTGCCAAGTGAGAGATTGTTTTTTGACTCTGTAACAACATTTTTGTAGAAAAGCCGATTCCTACCCCAATTCCTAACCATACCTTATTCCTAAAATCAGAGGTAAATGATAGGTGAATAACAATAGGGTAGAAGAACCTAACCCTAGTTGTAAGCCTAAACTTCACAGTAACTGTAACTCTTAAATCTGATTGAATCAACTGAAATCAATGATGTTAATCCAGGAACATCTTTCACTTTCACAAAATCTGGAAGATCATGCTGTATATAGAAATGGTAACATCAGAAACAGCCAGCAATGATGTAGCAGACAGTTGTTTATATGCTGATAGTATACTAAGAATAACATTTTTAACATTCAGTGGCTGTGACAGCTGCTGTCAGTCAGCAATATCAGCCGCAAGACCATAAATGCAGATCTGCTCCCTTTAGGGTTTGATTATGTAATGTTCTTACCCAATGCTGCAAATGTCACCGAGCATTTTTGTTGAAGAGATTTCCACGCCACATCCCCTGAATAATGTATTCTAAACCAAGAGACGTTTTGTTAATCAGAAGATATTCATTTTTTAGTGGGTGGGGTTGAGTTGATTTGTTTGAATTATATTATTTGGGATTTGCAAAGGTTTTCAAACTCTCATGCAGTTTTCATTCATGCGGTTTGGCTAATTAGCACATTTAGTTAACCCCTGCTGGTAGTCATAACTAAAACATTAAAGCAAAATGGATTGTAAAATAGTATTAATGGCCATTCAAAAGAAGGTGTGTATTCTGGTGAAATACATTTCTTGCAAGCCTAGTATGGTATGGTATAGTATAGCACAGCAGGGGCGGACTGGGACAAAAATTCAGCCCTGGCACTGTAGCCACACCAGCCCACATTACCACACCGACACAGCCCCACCCACGGACACGCACATTCAATACTTATATTGGTGTACAGGTGGTGAAATACCATATGTAATAAATATTTAAACATTTAATGTATGTGACTGGAACAAAAACAACCCATTTATAACAAATTTATACATACAGTAAAAACTAATTAAAAATAATCTGTGAATCTTGTAGAGTCTGTGTGCTGTCTGTTTATGCCGTTTGTCTGCTATTACTTAAGAAAGGAGTAACCTGTGAATGTGTATCACACACACACCTTTACACACAAATGGACATGCAGCACTAGCAACACTTCAGCATACTTTTATTCACAAATAACTATATA